>CAIGQZ010035027.1:8797586-8850618 GCA_903798205.1 Danio tinwini
TAAATATTTGGGGTCATGTGTGACCCTGGATTGCAAAACCGGTCGTATGTTGCACTGGTATATATTTGCCAATAGCCAACAACATATTATATGGGTCAGAATTATAGATCTGTTTTTTACCTCTTTTCTTTCGTTAAGGTGAGTTCAAGGGACTATGAGAAGTTTAGTAAGGAGTTAAATTCTCTGAGCTGCTGGGCAGAAGCAGCTGAAAAGGTTTTGAAAGAACTAGACCCGGTCGGATCTTCAGAAATCTCATCTGTGCAGGAACACATGGACAAACTTAAGGTGAAAATTGCTGACTATTTTCAAATTAATCTGTTACAAAGGCTGTATAATCTGAACATTCTTATGTACATGTGTGTCTGTAGACTCAAATGTTGAAGCTGAGCAGTCTTTCTCCTGATCTGGAGCGTTTGAATGAGTTGGGTTATCAGCTTCCCCTCAACGATAATGAAATCAAGCGCCTGCAGAACCTGAACAGGAGCTGGTCCTCTAACTCTGCTCGCACAATAGAGAGATTCAGGTTTGTTGATCTACAGTAAATATTCTAATTATTCTAAAATACTCCATGAATGAGTAATATTTATCTGTTTGTGTGTCTGAGCAGTAAACTTCAAGCCCTGGTTCTACAAAGACAGACCTTCTTGGAGAAGTGTGATGCTTGGATGAGCTTCCTCACCCAGACAGAGGAGAAGCTGGCTGCTGAGATCTCTGGGAATTACCAGAGCCTGCTGGACCAGCAGAGAGAGCATGAGGTACTGACAGATGGCAGAACGATAGGATTAAAAACAGATATTCTTACATTAACACAGCTAAAGGCCTCTAAGCACTAAAAAGTTATATAAAAAGTGAAAGTCTGCTTTTGCTACATATTTTTTTAAAAATATGATAATATAGTGGAATATTAGAAAAGTCCAAAATTATTATAGAAACATTTATTATTAACAATGTTGTTCTGCTCAATATTTTTGTATGCTGTAATGCATTTTTAGGCAATCATGATAATTAGAGAGCTCTCAAAAGCAGGAAATGGAAGTGTTGGTGAAGTTATATTTACTGTCAACTTTGATTAGCTTATTGCGTTTTACCAATTGAATTTGTTGATTCAAAATCATTCTTTCCTAAAACATTTGAATGGTAGTGTGATTTATTTTAAAGCGTTACCTTGATATTTATCTACACTACTAATTTAATCCCAGTATTCAGTTTTGTTTTTATACTGGATATGTGGTGTGCACAATAACTTTGGTACTTAATATATTTTATAAAATACATAATACATGGTGTAATGGTACATGTATTGTAGCTTATTATGTGGTTTTGTTTTGACCATTGAATATCTAGAACTTAATTTCAAATATATACTTATTGTACAGGATCAGTATCAATTCTTAAATACCAAGATAAATAATTTCTTGTCCAATAATTCTCTTCTTTCAAATACTTGTTACAACATTAAATGCTGTTTTGACGGTCTTTGTTGTGGTGTGACAGATTCTTGTACGATGCCTCAATTCAGACAGTAGTGCAAATGAATGTGATCATTCCTGTCTTACTACTAGTTAAAGCACAAAACAAATATAACGTCATTGTGTAATGCATTTGCTCATATGTTTCAAACTTGGATTGAACATACCAAACAATGACAATGAGCAGATTATTTATATAACAAAAAATATAAAATATGATTTTATCCAATAAATCCATTGAGTTATTGTTTAACGATCTACATAATCCAACAGCTCTACTTTTGTTTTGTGTGTGTGTTTGTAGCTATTCCAAGCAGAAATGTTCAGTCGCCAGCAGATTCTGAACTCTATCATCAATGATGGACATGAGCTACTCAATCAGGGACAAGTGAAAGACAGGTAACATTGGTTTCTTTGAGAATTAAGTTAAATTACTCTTTTCCTGTCATTCAAAAGCAATCAGTGACTGTCTCTTGCTTTCCACACTACCTAAAGGGATGACTTTGGCCTGAAACTGGCACTGCTTAGTAACCAGTGGCAAGGTGTGGTGAGAAGAGCCCAGCAAAGACGGGGCATTATTGACAGTCTGGTTCGGCAGTGGCAGCGCTACACAGAGCTGATAGAGAAACTACGCCACTGGCTGCATGAAGTCTCACTGGAGCCTGAAGACCAGCAGCAGGGAACAACAGTAGCATTGCAGCAGATCCGTGGAATGCTGGACCACATACAGGTAAAAATAATACACTCAAGTGGAAAAAACCTTCCTGCAAATAACAGTAATCCTTGTATGCTGTTGGGGATGTTTTCATCCACTCTGAGGTGATCTTTAGGCTGAATTTGGCCACAATTTTCTCTGTGTTTCAGCAAATGGAATGATTTTTTTGTCATCTTATTTTGACACATATTTTGGGAAAATGCTTTGGAATTTTTTAATACACTCTATACAATACACTCAAATTCACTACCCTTTCATTATGTTCGTGGATGTTTTTTTCCCAATTGACTTCCATTATAATGACATTTATGGATTGAAAACCATGACACTAAATAAGCATGCATTCTTAATTGTTGGTGGTTTTCACTGTTGGGAAGAGGTCAGATTTGTGATTTTTAAAGACGTGGTTATAATGGAAGTCAATGATGCAAAAACAACCACGAACATAACAAAAGGGTAGTCAATTTGAACTGTATGCAAGGGTTAAGCACTTTATAAAAGCACCATCTCTCTGTCCAGCTGAAGGAGCGTGTGCTTCAGAGGCAGCAGGGCAGCTACATACTCACGGTGGAGGCCGGCAGACAGCTCCTCCTGTGGGCTGATGCTCGAGCAGAGGCATCCCTTCACACTGAGCTCACAGATGTCCAGGAGCGCTGGAGGGCCATTAACATCCGCCTCGATGAGAGGAAGAAAGAGCTGCTCTCTCTGCTGAGGGTGAGTTGGCAATAAAGCTGGGTTCACACTTGGTCTGGAACCAAAAATAAAATATTTGTCGTCTTGCTTCGCTTAGTGTTCACACTGTCAATTTTGAGACCGAATTTAAAGATATATATGGCTTATATGGCATACATGTTGCTGTTGAAATTACTAGACATCCAAAACAATGCAAGACTAAATGCACTAGTTGTGTGTGCAAACATGTGATGGTATTTCCATAATTTAAGAACTTGTGAAGCTTATAAAGCACCAGGAATCAAAATAGCACCAGGAATTTCTCCATCAGACACAAGATAAACAAGTATACTTGAGAAGTCCCTACTTTTAGGGATCTGATGAGAGGGTTTTTTTAGATGCGTTTGTGCTGTATTTCATTCATATTTTCAATCAAACTTCACCTTAGTTTGTTTGGAAGTGGACAGAATCATATTTTCAGGTTTCCTATTCTGATTGCTGGGTGAAAATTGCTGTTTGGAAAGTTTATGTTCATTTAGAAGTTCATGTTAGTTGAGTAGGTTCAGTTGATTATTTGCATTTGTCTGTGCAGTTGTGGTGCTTGTAGCTTGTGGTTTCCTGTTTGTTAGTATGGTTATGTATAGTTGGGTTAAAGTCTAAGAACACTTGTGTGCGTTTTAGTTATTTTTGTTGTACAGATACTCTCAGAATAAAAATGAATTTAGTGTAAAAAATATACTGTAAAAATCACAAATTATTCTTATTTGATTAGCATTTTGAAGTTTAACATTTAGACATATAAATGGTGGGGTTGCACGGTGGCGCAGTGGGTATCACAATCGTCTCACAGCAACAAGGTCGCTGGTTCGAGCCCCGGCTGGGTCAGTTGGCATTACTGTGTGGAGTTTACATGTTCTCCCGGTGTTCGCGTGGGTTTCCTCCAGGTGCTCTGGTTTCCCTCACCAGTCCAAAAACATATGGTATAGGTGAATTGGGTAAGCTAAATTGTCTGTTGTGTATGTGTGTGAAAGAGTGTGTATGGGTGTTTCCCAATGATGGGTTGCAACTGGAAGGGCATCCGCTGCGTAAAACATATGCTGGATAAGTTGGCGGTTCATTCTGCTGTGGCGACCCCTGATTAATAAAGGGACTAGGCCGTAAAGAAAATGAGTGAATGAATGAACATATAAACGGTAACATTACAAAAAAAAAAAGATCTCACTGGTTTATTGTTTAGTTAAATCTATAGTTATATAGTTATTTTTGGACCCCATTGTATTATGACTTGCTGTTGCATTGTTGGAAAAATTATAGATAAATTATTGTGTTTGAATTGGTTGTTACGATGTGTAACAGTTTATCAAATGTATATTTATTAAGTTTAAGTGTCTATAGGTAAAGGGAAAGTTCATTCTTAAATGAAAATGTCTTTTTATTCAGTCCATCAAAAATGTAGGTCACCTTTTTCTTTAGTAGGACTTTAAATCACATGTTTAGATGAAATTGTGGCTCTTTCTGATTCTTACAATGCACGTCAGTGGCTAACAGAGCTTGATGATCAGAAAATGACAATTTAGTTCAAGAAAAGCTACATTATTTACATAATAACTGTTAACAGCCTATTTTAATTTTTGCTTTAGGTTTAGTTTAGGTTAAGGTTAGGGGAAGGGTTTAAACAATTCATTTAAGATGTTTTAGTATTTTTGGTGTTTTATGCAATCAGGGCATCGTTCATTATTTTAAAATCCATTTTAATCAGCAAATATATTAAATATGAATATTGTTCATGAATTGCTGAATGCAAAATAAAAGTGTGCTTATAGTACCTATATTTTGGAGTAGTATAATACAAGGGTAAAGATTAGGATTAGCGGTAGGTTCAGCATTATTACCTAATTACTACCCAGTTATTGTGATTACTAAAAACACAAAGAAGAGTTTCTGCAAACCCATAAATGGATGTCTTGTTGCTTATCCTAAAAGAAAAGAGATCCAGTGAAGGACTTTGCATCTGACCTTACTGAGCAAATAGAGGCTTGCTAGCATAACAAGAGAGAGAGAGATGTTTTGTGTGCTTGCGAGGGGGATGAAAGAAAGAGTGGAAAGAAAGAGGCAGCAAGAGAGAGAGAGAGAGGTTTCTTCAGTACTGTAGGAGACAGGACGTGGTGCAGTGTTGCCAGCGTAGGGCAGCAGGACAGACATTTATTCGCTCCATTTTGACGCAGCACACAGGGGCACAGACAACAATTTTGGATTGCTAAAGGAAAATGGCTCCTATTTTCATCAGCCTCTGTCTCTCTGTGTCCTCCTCTCTTATTTACATCCCTGTGTTTTTTCGGATGACGTGATAGAAGGTACAGCACTGCTTTATCTCTGCATGACAGTCGTGTTTTGGCCTTTGCTCTGACCAGACTTGACTGCATATGACTTTATTTCATTGATGATGAAAAATGTGATGACTGTTGAACATCTGAGGGATATGAATGTGCATTAGAGCTCAAATATTGCGCAAGTGAAATGTTTCTGTGATTCTTAAGTGTGCTGCTGCAACCCTACAAATGCATAAAAATATGCGTAGTGCATAAAAATTCACACTCATGATTTAACAATATTTTGTTTTTGGCTGTGTGTGCAGGACTGGGATCAGTGTGAGAAAGGGATCACTGCATCGCATGAAAAGCTGAGAGACTTCAAGCAGAAGCTCTCTGTGCCTTTACCTGATCACCATGAGGAGCTGCACACCGAACAGATTCGCTGCAAGGTATTTCAAAAAAATCTGACCCATCATGACCTTCCACAGCAATTGATCAGAGGATCTTTTCTGATTATTTGTGCTTAAACATTTAACTGTTTCCTCAGCAGCAGTATCTATAGAATTATAGCACATGATTCTTGTGCAGTCTGATACTGTAGAGTGCTGCATTAATAATAACCTTGCTAGCATACGATTCCCTGATGATCAGATTAATTTTTTATCTGCAGAAAAGCGTCGATTTTTTTCCATCTGTGAAGGTGTGTGAAAGAAACATCCATGGACGGATAAGCAATAGTATCTTTGACTGCCTGAGGGAAGAAAGTTGAGATGAATGCTAATCATGATAAAGACTACATGTTAGCAGAGACTTAGGAAGAGAGATTTAGGAAGTGCTTAGCCAGCTTTTCCATTCAAATTATTTCTTGACACTGAGGTCATTTTTGTATTTTTGTGCTTAATGTCTTGTTAACAGAGTCAAATACTGTGTACATATAAGGATAATGCAGTGTTAGCAGAAAGCAGTCTGTATTAACAAATATCAATGTGGTTTGTGTGCGAGGGAGGAATATGTGAAGACTATCAATATGTATTCCTGATGACGATAAATGTAGCCAGCAGCTATTAGCTATCAGCAGACTATTATGGGATCCAACCACATAAATCGTCATTTAAGTCTGTTAGGCATACTAACCTTATTTTCAGTAAACAATTTATTGTGATGAGTTACAGTTTGACATGTAATAAAAAAAGCTTTTTGATTGTTCACTTTAAATTTTTACAGCTTGCATTTTTTTTATTAAATTAAATTACATTTACTTCACGTTATTTTATTTTAATTAAATTTTATTTTATTTTATTTTACTCTATTTTATTTTATTTTACCAACATGCTGATGTGTATGTGTATTTGTGTGGTTGACAGGAATTAGAGGGCAGTATTGAAGGCTGGGCTGATGATGTAGCTGGTCTGTGTATTTTGAGGGAGTCGCTCTCTAGCGGCCTCAGTGCCGATGACCTCACAGTGCTGCATGAGCGCCTGATTTTACTCCAGAGACAGTGGGAGGAGACCTGTCATCAGGTACACACACACCACTCAATCACTTCACATTTACACTTTAACACGTTTTGCTTACCATAAACATGGCCATTTCACAAGAGAACAACAGTATATTATCAACTGTATGCTTTTATCAAGTTTTATTAATGCCAGAAAATGAATATGTAAGTGGGTGCACTGCTAATTAGCTTAAAATATTGCTTAAACCTGCAGAGAAGACTGAGGTTTGTGTAAGTTATTTCATTAGAATTTAATAATTTTTTTCTATATTTAGGAAGATATTGTTCCAAGCATAATTTTGGGATAATGGGAAATGGGATAATGGGAAATCTTTGAATAAATGCTGAATAAACAAATAAACCTTGCTCTATAAAACAATATTTTTACTATAGAAAATACAGTTTTTTTTGCTGTAGCCTATATGTCATATACAGTACAGATAATTTTTTTAATAAATGTATTAAAACCATTTACATAGCCTATATGTTTTGTTTTCACAAGCATTGATGATGTAACAAAGATTTCTGCCTGCAAATCATAGGTCACCTATAGCTTTTGACATGAGCTACGTCTGCTTTAAAAAAGCATGAATAATTGTGATGGCCGAAATGGTATAAATGAGTAGGTCAATCTGAAGCTTTCCAAAACTGAACTTTAAAAAAATTATTTTGAAAGTAAATTACATGTGAGACAATGACAACTTTGAGCTTTTTTTAAAAAAAAAAAAATTCAAAGTGGACGTCGAAGCATTCCAAAAGCGTAGGGGATAAGGGGATAACTCATAATTAAACAAAGCCAAAAACTATGCTTCTAACTACAGTTTTATTCGTGTAGTTGCAGCTGCACATTTTTTTCTACACTGTTTGCGAATATTCATTGGAATGATGCATTCGGGAATTTCACAAGGGGAAAAAAGATTTTCATCCCATCTCATAATAATTGCATCACTAAACTTTATGGAATGTATTTCAGGCTACTCTGTGGAAACAGAATACTTTTGTGAAACACTTTCAAGTGAATCCAAAAGATTTTAAATAGTTTTCCTCCCATATACATCTCCTTGTCATTAAGCTTCATAAAATTCTGTAATTTAATCAAGGTACTTAATACTTCTTATTGTTTATGGCAGTGCATTATTATGAATTGCAGTGATATTGTGCTTCTTTACCTTAATGTCTCTTAATAAGAAAAGACCATGAGAAGGTGAATGTCACTTTACCTGTCCATCTAACAAGTTCCTTTTCTTTTTCTGCTCATCAACACAATTTTTGTTTTTCTCATCACTTGACAAGCTCTTCCTTCTTCCTGTCTTAAGTAAACAGATAGTTTGATTGATCTCTGTCTGTGCTTTCTATAGCTGTGTCTGCGTCGGCAGCAGGTGAGTGAGAGGCTGAACGAATGGGCCGTGTTCAATGAGAAGAACAAAGAGCTGTGTGAGTGGCTGACTCATATGGAGAGCAAGGTCTCACAAAACGGCGACGTCAGCATTGAGGAGATGATTGAGAAGCTCACAAAGGTGAGCGTACAATCATTCATACATTTTCTTTCCGGCTTAGTCCCTTTATTAATCAGGGGTTGCTATAGTGGAATGAACCGCCAAATTATCCAGCATATGTTTTACGCAACCGATGCCCTTCCAGCCACAAGCCAACACTGGGAAACTACGGCCAATTTAGCTTATGCAATTCTATTATACCTATATTGCAGGTCTATGGACTGTGGGGGAAACCGGAGCACCCGGAGGAAACCCAGTGGAAAGCCCAGTGGTCTTAATTATAAAATGCACCTATTATGCAATTTGAACGATTTTTTGTTTTAATGTTTCAAACAATAGATTTGGGTTCATCAAAGGTTATATAACATATTGATTGTCTCATGATATAGATACAATTATTATTATTTACCAGGTCCCATTTTTAACAAAACAATTATTTTTTTCATAGCATTTCCTAATTAGTCCTGAAAGTCAGATTTGTTTTTTGTTTGGCTGAAATATGTACAAAAGAATTATAATAACAAAAAAATTAACTGCTAAGGCCAATATTATTAGCCCCCTTGTGTTTTTTTTTTCAATTGGCTACAGAACTGTTGTTTAATGACTTGCCTAATTAGCTTAACTTGCCTAGTTAAGCTAATTAACATATGTAAGCCTTTAATACTAGTATCTTGCAAAATAACTAGTAAAGGTGCAATATTATGTACTGGCATCATGGCAAAGGCAAAAGAAATTTGCTATTTAAATGATTATGCTTAAATAATGTGTTAAAAATATTGTCTTTCTATTAAGCAGCACTGTCACAGGATAGCTAATTATTTAGTTTCCAGCTGTACATGGATGAATCAGTTCTCTGAAACAGTCTAAAAAGGTTTGTTCAGTAATTCAATCTCCATAAACCCCACCTTTCTAAGAGTCCACTCTGCTCTGGTTGGCCAGATCTGTTTACAGGCATGAAGTCCAAAGACTGGCCTAAGCACAATTTGTTACAAATGCACACAGGCTTGTGCAGGAAGTAAGACTAAAATTATGATTCTTTCTATTAAGAGACAATTATTCCATTGAACCTAAAATTGGATCTTTAAAATCTCTGCACACCCTTTGAATTTACAATAAAAAACTAAAATTGGAGCGCTTTAAAAAGCAAGCTGATTTTAAAGAGAAACCTGTACTCAGTTTGTGCAATCTCTGTTATCAGGACTGTCAGGAAGAGATCTCGGTGGTCGAGGAGAACAAGTGTCAGCTGGAGCAGATGGGGGAGAGACTGGCTCAGGCCAGCCATGAAAGCAAAGCTGCAGAAATCCAGTACAAACTCTGCAAAGTCAATGAGCGCTGGCAGCATCTGCTCGACCTCATAGCAGCTAGGTGAGTCTTGCAAAACTCTCCTACATTACCAGAGTGAAAAATGAATGTTTTAATCCAGAAACAGATAATATACATGTATTTATAGATTGAGTTCATTTGCAGAGGAGCGAGTGTAGATAGAGGGTGATGAAATGAACATGTCTGTCATGCCAATGGCCTGTGGATGGAAAGGAAATAGATTGCAGCAGCATTTTAAACATGACACCATGGTGTCTCTGGATTTGACTGGTACAGTGAAGTTTCCTGCAGTCAGGACTAGAAGCTTCTCACATGTGTGGTGTGGATTTCACTTTGGCCTGTGTGTGTCATTCTCTCTCTCTCACTCTCACTCGTGTGCATTAGAGCAGTGGGACAGCTGCTGTCCTCACTTACTAGTAGATTATAGTGGACTGACATGCTTTTATTTGGATTGTTTGGATTGGGTTGCTCATGGTGAAGTATACACACATAGTCACTCTTGCACATACATTGTAAAAACAGATAGAATACAATGACACATATGTTATCTTAGCTGTCTAAATGATGACATTTTATACTCAATTGCTTTTAACCCTTATGTGCTGTTCGGGATGTTTTATCCACTCAGGTGACTTTGAGGCTTAATTTGGCCACAACAATCTCTGTGTTTCAGCAAATGTTATGATTTCTGGTGACTAAATTTATTTTGACACATATTTTGAGAAAATGCTTTGGAATTTTTCAAAATCTTAACAATACACTCTGGGCAAATTGACTACACTTTTGTTATGTTCATGTCTGTTTTTATCCCATTGGTTAATGTTGGCAACTGATGATCAACAGTAAAAATTACAAATTTTACCTCTTACCAACAGGGAAAACCACCAACAATGAAGAATGCATGATTATATAGTGTCATGGCTTTGCAATAAAAAAAAAACTGTGGTTATAATGCAAGGTAATGAGGCAAAAACAGCCACCAACAAGTGAAGTTTATTTATAAACTAATTTCGAGAGGATCACATGCTTATAATTGCTTGCAGCCAGTCTCGCATTATTTAATTAATGATTCACCAATCAGACGATTCCTAAGCCACTATAAATACCCTAAGTTCCATATAACAGCAATCTTTGTTTTGAAGAATCCCCCCCTTTCCTAGATGGGTGGCACGGTGGCCCAGTGGTTAGCACTGTTGCCTCACAGCAAGAACATCACTGGTTCTAGTCCTTACAAAGCCAGCCGATGTTTCTATGCGAAGTTTACACGTTCACCCCGTGCTCACGCGGGTTTCCCCCGGGTTCTCTGGTTTCATCCCACCGTCCAAAAACATGCAACTTAAGTTAATTGACTAATCCAAATCAGCACCATAGACATGCTCCAAGTAAGTAGTTATCTTTTAAGAGCAATCACTATCTGTTCATTAGCTACTACAGCAGGGGAGTTCTCGAGATCTACCTGAGCTCAAACTCCTCTCTCGCCTAGCAATGGGAGGAAGCCCCAGGCTCAGATCTTATGGGCTCAGGGCTCTCTCCCGGGACAACATACCAAACAAGCTTTATAATCAATCATCAGCTAAGTGTGAACTCTTGAAAAGCAAATAATGGTAACACACGGTTAAACACATTTCACTATATTGTCTCAATAAATAAATTTTTATTATTTAATTTTTTATTAGTTAGTAGGGTTGTTTTTGTTGTAGTAGTTAAGATGGCAACGATCGTGTTTTTTCTTTTATCCATTCTAACAGTTTTACATTGTAGTATTTAAATAAATGTCTCTGTTTGGATGGGAATGGGAAAACTGGGTTAAAATGGTGTAATGCATATGCTACACTGTAAGCAAATACAGACAGAGCCACAGGATACTCTAAAATCACAGAAGAATGCAGTGAGTATGAGCCGAAATATAAATACTGATGTTTTTATCTTCATAACAACTGCAAAAATAAGTTTTTGTTTTCATTTTAGTTTTAAAGCCATAAGTTGTTGCTATCGTTTAGCACAAGAATACAACATAAATACAACTTTTTTTAGATTTTGTTTATAATAAATAATCACAAAGGCATAGATTCCAGTCCTCTGACCAGCACATGCTAATGACTGTGGTCTTATTTTAGCCACAGCAGTATTTGTCACTCAGCTGCTCATGCCTGCACTTGAGAACAGTTCATACACCACACACACTAAGAAGAGCAGCACAGCAACATTGGACACTGTTATTCAGACGAAAGAGAAGGGGAATTTCTACAGGGTGGAAGTTTTTCTTCTGGCTCACTCGATTGGGAAAATTAGGCTCAATGGTGCTGGATATGGGCACTGATAACATGGCAGGATGTCCTGGACAGGACTCAGATCTGCCTGAGTGTGACTGCGACATTAACAGGCTGAGAGATTTATTTCATTACTACTAACATATTACAGATTCTATTTCTTGAAGTTGGCATGTATTGTTTTAAATTTGTGTCATATTTTGGCATGTTTGTTCATGAGTGAAATAAGTGATTTTCTTCACATAAGTGATTGTTCAAATGGTTTTTATCAGTTAAATAGCTTCTCTAACCACCTCAGTTTTTTAAATGTTTCTTGATTTTGTTGTGGTGGTGGGTTTAGTCTCAGTGTGCCTTTAGGAATGTAGCTTGAAGTCAAACCTAATCATTCACATACCAGGGTAACACATGAGGGCTTTATCTCAGCAACACCACTCAAAGTTTCGATCAAAGTGAGCTGAAGTCGAAACATGTCCACTCTACATCACTGCTCTTTGCTTTATATCTAATCTGAGTTGAGATAGAGATCTGGGTGATGGCATAGCTCAGACATGCTATGGTGGTGTGTGTGTATGTCTATGTGTAAGTGTGTGTCACTGCATTGAGCATGTGATTCTGTATTTGTAGACACAGTTAGGATTTATAGGAAACTGACAATTGCAAGGTCCAACTTCTATCTCTGCTTATGTTGTTATTTTTGCAGTACAGCTTTCATCTGTTATCAAGGCACAAAGAAGCTTCACAAACATGTTACTGAATCTGTAGAATTGAATACAAATGTTTATATTGGAAACATTTAGTTAATGCTAATGAAAATGTTTGCATGTTGCTCTTAAAAAGTTTCATCATATTAGCAATAGCATTATGTTCTAATGGAGATTAAATAAAAGTAACCAATATGAGTATTTGCAGGTTTCAAACTAGAAATAAATGACATTTAATTTGAATATTTACTGGGTATGTAACCAAAACTAATTTGGAATGTTTTGTTTACATACCCAGTAAGTATTCAGATTAAATGTCATTTATTTCTAGCTTGATCAAAACAAGTAAAATAATTAAATACATAATAATATAAATAATAATTAAAATGTAAATAATAAATATTGGTTTATTGTTTCATTTTCATTCATTCATTTTCTTTTCGGCTTAGTCCCTTTATTAATCAGGGGTCACCACAGCGGAATGAACCACCAACTTATCCAGCATATGTTTTACGCAGCAGATGCCCTTCCAGCCGCAACCCATCTCTGGGAAACATCCATACACACTCCTTCACACTCATACACTACAGACAACTTTTGCCTACGCAATTCACCTGTACTGCATGTCTTTAAACTGTGGGGGAAACCGGAGCACCCGGAGGAAACCCACGCGAACGCAGGGAGAACATGCAAACTCCACACAGAAACGCCAACTGACTCAGCTGGGGCTTGAACCAGCGATCTTCTTGCTGTGAGGCGACAGCACTACCTACTGCGCCACTGCTTCGCACTTGTTTAATTTTAGCAGTTTAATTTCTGTAGTCTCTGTTTATCCAGTCAAATATTCCTAAATGATGTTTTTGCATTGGTAAAGTAGCTAAACTAATATGAAATGAAACAATTCTAGTATCTAACTTAACCAAAACTAACATAAAATAATATTCTATAAAGTTGAAATGCTATAAAAGTATTTTCAATCAAAATGACTACTCACAAAAACAATAATGAAAAGTATTTTGACGATTCAGTGTACACCCTATATTTACAGTTTTTTGAAAAGCAAAAGTCATAGTGTACTTTTTCCATGTTCTTAGCTTTAGACCTGTTTTCTGTGTTGGTGATGCTGCTTTATCCACTAGAGAATCTGTTGTTAATGTTAACAGTGTGTTAACTCTGATGTTTTTTTTTTTTCTTCTGTAGGGTGAAAAAGTTGAGGGAGACGTTGGTGGCCGTGCAGCAGCTGGATAAGAACATGAGCAGTCTGCGCTCCTGGCTGGCTCACATCGAGACTGAACTCTCACGACCCATCGTCTACGAAACCTGCGACTCACATGAGATCCAGAGAAAACTCAACCAGCAACAGGTAACACACATGAGATCACATGACAGTCTTACTAAGGTAAGACACTACATGTAAATGGGGGAAAAAATTACTTCCCCGGTTGATTGATTATGTGAAGATTTTTTTGTAGAAGTTTTTAAAATGTCAGCTTTAATTATTTAATTCAAAATGTGCTAATTTGCATACATTTCTTCCGCAACATCTGAACATTGAGGTCAGATTTTAAAAATGTTTTTCTTTTTTTGACATATTTGAGCCATGATTTTTTACAGAGCTTCTCCTATTATCAATACACTGTAAACAATGTGGTGGAAAAATGTAAAATAAAAATGTTGTACTGTATAAAAACAGGCACATTGTGTATGTACAAATTCTTCCAGAGCACAAACATGAATAAAACTGTAAAGTTTGGAGTATTTAAGTACTACTGAAAAAGAGATGTATGCCTATGTTTTGTAATTGAAATCTACATAAGTTGATAAAGTGTAAAAAAAAAAAAAGGATTTGCAGTAAAAAAAACCAAACCCTTTATAAAAACCCACAATCTCAAAAAAGTTTTTTGCCTGCAGTGTCTCTGAGACATTTCTCTAAGACATAAAGACCTAAACATTTCTAGCTATATGTTAAAGACCTGTTAAATCTCTATATGTGAGATAAGACTCTAAAACCCTCTACTGTAAACTCTTGAGTCAAAATAAGAAGGTGACTTTATCTGACCCAGTTACTTTTTCAGTATCACAATGTGTCCTCGCTTTACCCAGCACTAGTCATCATCCTCTTTCTGCTTCAGAAAAATAGAATTATGAATATTCATCAAAGTTTCTTTCATTTTCTGGACCTTATGATGCAACAATATTAATTTTTAAAGCAGAAACTGCTGAAAAGATCCTGATGTGAGATGTTGTTATATCTGTGCAGGATCTGCAGCGTGACATTGAGAAGCACAGCACCGGTGTGGCGTCAGTGTTGAACCTGTGTGAGGTGCTGCTGCACGACTGTGATGCCTGTGCAACTGAGACTGAGTGTGAGTCCATTCAGCAGGCCACACGCGGCCTGGACCGCCGCTGGAGGAACATCTGTGCTATTGCTATGGAGAGGAGACTCAAGTGAGTGTGTTCGTGTGTGCACACTTCTGTTTATTTGTACAAGCACACAGTATTGTTTTAAAGTTTGCGATCAGTGTGATTTTTCTATTTTTAAAGCAAATTATTCACAATTTTCATTAAATTGCATTTAATGAAGCAAATATGGCAATATATGACATACTTAAAGTATAAATACTTATATTTTTGCATGGTAGTGCCTTTATGTCTAATAAAGACTGCAGTAGGATAAAACTTCATAATCATAGTACAATAAAAATTGATACTTTCTTAACTGTAAAGTAAACAAAAAAAATCCTGAGTAAAACTATAAAAAAAAAAGATAAAACTGAGTCACCTTGGGTAAAACTGAACCAGAAACAGGTGTGAAAGCATGTGTCACAGTATGCATAGTTCACGATTCATATTTCATTGTTGACCGAAGCACATGATGAACTGCTTAACAGCTGTGTTCTTAAAATGAAATATTTTCTTAGAAAGCCCCTTGACTGCCCACACGAAATCTGCACGCACAGAAATATGCAGATTTACGCAGATTTTTTTGTCTATTGTTCAATCTATTGATTTACTTTTGTAAATGTGTACATTCATTCATACAATTTATGTTTTTATTATTATTAATATTATTAATATTTTCTGTATTTTAGCAAACATGTTACATAAGAGATTAAATTTGTTTACCAAGCAAGTGGATCTAATTTAATTTGCATGATTATGTACAAAATTCTGTGCAGAATTTAACAAAAAAAAGTCAGCAGATTCTGTCTGGCCCGGATTGATATTATACAGTTTATTGTTGCCAGAATGTCAATATTTGAATAAATTATAGAATAAATTCTCTTGAAAGTCCTGTATTGTGACAACACTATTACAGTAACATTACCAGGTAGATTTTCAGAGTGAGCTGTGTCAATGTTTGAAATGTCTGTATGTGTTTCTGCAGGATTGAGGAGACTTGGAGATTGTGGCAGAAGTTTCTGGATGATTACTCTCGTTTTGAAGAGTGGCTGAAAGTGTCAGAGAGGACAGCAGCTCTGCCGAACTCCTCTGGAGTGCTGTACATTGTGGCTAAAGAGGAGCTCAAGAAGTTTGAGGTAATCTGAGGTCCACAAGGAGAGTCACTGGGGTTAAGTTAGTAAGTCGAGTGGTAAACTGAAAAGGGGATATTTGCATGTTTGTTTTCAGAGAGTGGGTCAGTGGGACACGCATGACTCACTGCTGGCATCCATGGCAACAGTCCACTTCAACTTTTAGTCTTTAACATCTTTAGTTAATCATGACAAACAAATGCTAACATGATGATTTATTGTAAAAAAAAGCTTCACATAACTCCACTTTGAGGTGTAGGGAGGTGTTGTTTGTGAATCTCAGACTTTGTTTGGACATTATTTAATGGTGTTGTTTGCACAACAGGCATTTCAGAGACAGGTACAGGAATTTCTGACCCAGCTGGAGTTGATCAATAAGCAGTATCGAAGACTGGCACGTGAGAACCGCACAGACTCATCTTGCCGTCTACGACAAATGGTACATGATGGGAATCGACGCTGGGATATACTTCAGAGGAGAGTAGCTGCTATCTTGCGCAGGCTTAAGGTAATATATTATTATTATTATTAATATTCAAAAGTTTGGGATTATCATTATTTTTTGTACTTTTATTTGCCAGAAAAAAAATTTTTTCATTTGAACTTTCTGTTCATTGGAGAGAAAATCGGTTTCTATAAAAATATTAAGCAGCACAACTTTTTTCAATATTAATAATAGGAAGAACAAGAAATGCATATAATAAGCATTTTAACATGACTGAAAACTGAAATAATTATTTTAAGTTTAGATTGTTCTTAGTTATACTAATTTCACTATATTTGGATCGGATTATGACTCTTGAACATGAGACTTTTTTAAAAACACACATGAAAGAATTTTTTGAAACAATTCTTGATTCTGTATATATTTATTTATATCTACATAGAAAGTACCTAGTGGACCAATGTAACCCTCTATTCTCTTTTCCTGCAGCATTTCATTGGTCAGCGAGAGGAGTTTGAGACAGCCCGAGATGTTATTCTTGTATGGCTGACCGAGATGGACCTGCAGCTTACCAACATCGAGCATTTCTCAGAGTGTGACGTTCAGGCCAAGATCAAACAGCTAAAGGTGAGGGCTTTGCATGCCTGCACCTTCATAAAACAGTCAGGCAAATAGTTTCAAAATTTATAATAAAATAAAAATTAATAATAATAATATAATATCATTTAAATCACTCATTGCAAGTTTTAAGGGGAAAAAAGTAAATCTGTGTAAGTTAATCCACGGAAAAATGTTTTGTTTTAGTAAATATTTCATCAAAATTAAACCATTTACATCTGCGCTGGAACAGCAGCCCTTCTCTAATCATGTCAGTTTTAAAGCTTGTGTGAAATATCCTTGGCCAAACCCCTCCAACCATTAGTTTGCTGCAAGCGAAAGATGAGAGGAGGAGCACAAAAACAAAACCCCCTCCTCTACATTCCGTTTCAGTCAGAAATATGTCATCATACTGAAATAAATCTGCAGCAGCATCCAATTCATGCTGACTTTATTATTTAATTAATATTTCATTGTCATATGTCATTGCTAATATTAAGGAAATATATTACAAAGATTAGCATTCACTCATAAAGTCTTTTAATAAGTCAATGTAAGAGCTCAAAATATTATGGCCGAAAAAAATGTATACATAGAAAATTTACAAGCATTCCCCAGTCCCTATTCTTTTTTTTTTTACTCGCCAAGGTGTATTTAAAATTGCTTAACTTGTGTGTGGCAGGCGTTTAAACAGGAGATCAGTCTAAACAATACGAAGGTGGAGAGTGTGTTTGGGCAGGGGGAGGTGCTGATGGAGAAGACCGAGCCTCTGGATGCTGCTGTCATTGAGGAAGAGCTGGATGAGCTGCAGAGATACTGTAGAGAGGTGTTTGGTCGGGTCGATCGCTACTACAGGAAACTCACACGCCTGCCGGTAAGATGAGCACAGATTCACACATGCATGCTCCAAACCAGGCTCGTTCTTAATAAATGTTTCTGGCTGCGTTTCTGCACAACCATTGCTTTTGATACATTTCACTGCATTTTTATTATAATATGTCCATAAGAGGGCATTGTATTTTACAAGTATCATCTACATTAAACTGTACTCAACCCAAGCGTTAAAAAAGTAAATCTGACACAAATCCAGACTTACTGAAGCATCTACACCATTTTACACAGTCTTTACATGGATTTTATATACTTTGTCAAATTGTGTATAAACGGTAAAATATTGCTGTAAAATTTACAGTATTACTCTAAAGTTTGGTTGCCAGTAATACTGTGAAATTTACAAGTGCACTGTAAATTAACAATAACAATCAATAATTAAGTAATTAAGTACATTTTTGTGGCTGAAACAGCCAATCACATATTAAGAAAGGTCTTTTGTATCTCAGCTTTTGCTTCTTCTGTGTAACATTGGTTATTTCTGACTGGCAGCTAACTGATGATGAGTGTGAAGGCTCAGATCATGAATTCGAGTCAGATGACCTCTCAGACCTTCAGTGGGGTGAGGATGGTGCCATACAGCAGGCATCCAGCAGACCACCCTCAGCTGCTAATGCTCCTGCACGCACAAATGGTTCAGGACGGGACACCCCTGCCAGCGTAGACTCCATCCCTCTGGAATGGGACCACGATTATGACCTGGAGCCCATGAGCCACACCATGTCTGCAGAGCGGGGCAGACAGAAAGATGAGGATGAGGATTTGCTGTGTATGGCTACTGCAGCACTCACTGGTGAGTGCATTTGATTTGACGGATGTTCATGAGATGATCCTCCGACTGAGTGTCCACCTCCTTCAGTAGGGTTTCTTTATAAACTATTGGTGTGTGTATTTCTTTTCCACAGATGTAGTGATTCCTGAGAGCCCTGAGGCTTATATAAAACTAACAGAAAGCACATTGAGGTCCTCTTCTGGTAGGCATTAAATTGCGGCATGCCAAATTAACGACAAACTACACTGCATGCTAAAGTGTCCTTTTAAATGTCATATTGCATGAACTGCATTGTATCATGTTTTCTAAACAAAATTGCATGTCAAACATTTGATATTTGATTTGAGTTCTTGTTTATTGCATTTACATTTTTTTATAGTGAATAATGCTAGTAGACATTAAATGTGAGGAAAATAGGAGAAAATAAAGTTTAATGGCACCAAGAATATAAGCCAATTTAAGCATGAGTTTAGAATTTGGTTAAATTGGGAAAAAAATAATGGGATGTTGTTAATTAAATCCGGTCACTAGATCACAAGGATGCACCTGTCATCTCTTATACTTGATGTTGAGAGCAGAACAAAATAACAAGTATCTGAGGCCTGCAACCCACTCTAAAAGCAGAGAAATATTCGAAATAGTTATAGTCATTAATAGTTATTAAATAGTTATTTGTATTGCAGTTATTTGACGATAGCAGAAATACATTACTGTTTACTTTCACACACATCTTTCAAAACTCAGCTTTTTTATTTTTTTTGAAAGATTTTTACGTATCTTATGCTCACTAAGCTGCATTTATTTGATCAGATAATACAATGATGCAGTTATATTGTAAAATATCATTACAATATTAAATCATTATTTTATATATATTTTTTATATTAAAATACAATTAATTCCTGTGATGGCAAAGCTAAATTTCAGCATTGATACTTCAGATACTGCGGGGGAACTCCACTGTTGTTTGAGATGATCTCAAAGTGATCTCAAGAAACCTTTTTATTAATATTGTTGAAAATAGTTGCTTAATACAGTAATAAATACAAGTATTTTTAAAAAGCAGATTCTTTTGAAAAGCAGATATAGTTCATTTTGTTTAATTGTTGGAACAGCATATATGCCACAAGTTAAACTGTATTTACAAGGACATCTCCTGCATACCCTGCATGTTAATAGCCTTGTTTTCATCCCAACGTGTTGTGACTTTTTTTTAAAGTTACAAAAAAAAGAAAATTAGGTGAATTAGAGTATGACAAAAAAAGTGAATTAGGTGGGTATCCATTATGTTGTTTGAGTGGCTGACTGTTGTATTGGTAATCTAGCCACCAACAGTAAACAAGTGAAGACAGCTGATTGGTCCCAAAGTTTGCTACATCAGAATTGATTTGGCAAATGCATCTCCTATTATTTGCATTAACTCTTTTTTGCATTCAAAACCATGCAAGTGTAAAACTTAAGCATAATCAGGGGATTTTTATTCAAACTTTGACATTTTCATTATCGTTTCTCATGTGATGCTTCAAAATGCTAATTAACACAGGGTAATGGAAACCCAGCTTTTGTCCATTAATCCACTTACTGTACATAAAAATCAAAACTTATTTTGTGTACTTATTAGAAGGTTATTCAGAGTGCACCACAGTTTATTGTGATTTTACTACAGTTATAATCATATATATCAAATTCATTCATTCATTCATTTATTTTCATCTGCTTTTCCGGGGCCGGGTCATGGGGGCAGCAGTCTCTGGAGAGAACCCCAGACTAGACAAGTTAATTAAAAGTTATATCAAATTATTGTGTTTAAATAATGTAAATCCCAGTATTCCATTATTGCATTATGAGGGTGCATGTATATTGCTTCCCCTTTTTACTCTTAAAGCTGAATATATGTTAACATCAGAACAAGAAGCTTTTATATATGTTAACATCAGAACAAGAAGCTTTTATATGTAATATTTATGTTCCATATTCAGCAAATAAAACTTAACAAGCTAACAAAATTATTAATACACTAATACTGTGGTCACAGAGTGCGTGTATTGTGAATAAGCCTTATTTTAAAGGCACTCACGTAACATCCTGAGTTAATCAATACATTATTTCCCATAGGAGAGGCAGTTCGACTGTTAGACACTATGCTGGACAGCAGCCGCTACAGCCTGCAACAGACAGATGGCTCTATGGATGCTCATGACACCTCTTATATGGGCTACGTGAGTACAGATTCAGTGTGCCAATCGGTTTAATCTGTGATTAAATATGAATAAATGATTGATTAATTTCTTTGCTCTGCACAGATGCGTCTAATGGACGACTGTCGTGGCAGTCTGAACATGGTCAAGAGGGTTGAGGGAGAGCTGGAGGAGGACGAGGAGAACCTGTCAGGCCTGAGCAACCCTGATAACACAGAGACACAGAGCACAGGTTTGTCTGCACTGATGCTGAGGCTGCTGAGCACTCGATTATGCTTCAATCTGATGTTATTGTGGTGACTGTTATATTTAAGGTGTGATCGAGCGCTGGGAACTGATCCAGGCTCAGTCTGGAGATTTAGAGCACAGACAGACTGAAGACCTGCTGCTGTGGCAACAGATGACCTCTGACCTGGATGACATGGAGGCGTGGCTTGGAGAGGCAGAGGCGGAGTTAACAGAGCTGAGGGGGAGAGACCTCAGTGCAGACATACACACTATTGAGCAGAGAATTCGAAAACTCAAGGTTTGTGATGCCTACTTGGTTTACAACAACAGTGAGCCTTGGAAGAAATGAGGTTTTTCTGGATATACAATTGATAGTTATGTTTGAGTAAAAATTTTATTTGTTCTGCAAACTGCTGATGAGATTTCTTTTAACTTGTCATTTAGAGCATAAAATGCTCTAAAAATGCTAAAAAAAAGTCATGTTTATATTCATTTTCAGAAAACACAATACTGGTCTTAGCTTGTAACATAACAAAGACGATTTCGAGAGCTGTTCTGTTGGTAGTCCTGAAACCAAGTTGACAATTTAAATATTTGAACAATGGATTGTAATTACTTAAATAATGCCAGCTAAATTATAGTCACAACACATTGTTATGTGTTCAGTCAAGAATCATCCTAATGGATATATTGCCAAGGGTTTCCTCGGGAATAGATCATGTTTTTCTTTTTTTTCTTTTTTTAATTCATGAGTAAAGTAATGGCTGTGGCTAGTGCTACTTGTATAGATTTTCCCATTCTACTACATAAATCAAGATGTAAGCTCCTCTTATAGCCCATTAGAAATCCCAAGAGTGGATGAGCCCTCTGGGTTGCCTTACAAATTGGCAGCATGACTGAACAGCTCTGTTGCTGGTAAAAAATAAACTGGCATTAAAGAACCACACTATGTAGGGGAAAAACATTTGTGTACTTTGGTGTTCAAAAGTTGAACCATTTATTATACTACTAAAAACTACGTATCTGATTTATTTTAAACTATAATTCATTTGTGAGATGACATTTTAACAGACATCATGCCAGTCGTTCACATGAACCTTCAGAAATAATAAAAAAAATGTTGCTGCCTATTTAGTTTTTTGACTAATTTAGTTTTGGATCAGCTTAATGTACCCTAATGTTAGTGAAAAAACATTCTGACCCAAAAAATATCAATATTAATATATAAATGGCAACATCGTTCAATTATATATGCCTTTAGTAAAATGCATGAATTGAAAAAACACACTTTATAAATGCCTTACCTGTATATTGTAAAGTGACAAGTCACAGACATTTTACAGCAAATCCCCAAAATCACATTGAACAGGAAATCTGTCTTTACATTTTGCATGACTGTAAATATAACAGTCAGCCATGCCCAAACAGATACGTTTGGCACTGACAGCTTCACGAGTAGGCTGATCACATGTCCATACTGTAAAATAAATCTTGCTTGCACCCATTCAAATCGGGCAGGATGTCAGCAACAGAAATAAACCAGAGGAAATCCACAGCACCCCGCTGACCCACATACAGTGGCTGTTTAAATTTTGGAGCATCTGATTACACTGCTTATTTTTACTCACACAAACTAAACTGTGCATAGATTCCAAAGTGAACCTGATGAAGTAAAACAAGACTTGCACAACAGCAGTTAGCTTTTTGTCCTCTACTGCATGCTTCTTGTGGAAAAATGTGTATGGTGTTGACAAAACATGCAAGTATTAGATTCATTTTGAGCAGAGGTCAGCCAAACAGACTTAAAATAATCCCCATATAAACATTTAATATAGGCCCACCATAGTGATTCTGGGTTAGACAAAAAAAACTGTTTGGAAGATGGATTCATGATGTATTCTGTCAATAAATTATCATTAATTAATAAAAAACACACACACACACACACACACACACACACAACTTGCTAACACACACTTTGTTCTTGTGTCCCGACAGGACTTACAGAAGGCCATGGATTCCCATAAGTCCAAAGTACTGTCCATCAACTTAAATAGTGTTGCGCTTGTCCAATCAGACTCAGACGAGAGTAAGGTTCTGAAGGCCAAACTGAAGGAGATGAACTCTCGCTGGGATCAACTGGGGAAATCACTGAAGGACTGGAGAACAGCACTGCAGCATGCGCTGATGCAGTGTCAGGTACATTACATTACTTTACTGCTTTTTTTTTCTTTTTCTTTTTTTGTAGAAAGTTTATAAAAAGTTTAAATACTTTTATTTAGGATTAATGGAGGAGGATTCATTACATTGATCAAAAGTGACTGCACTGACATTTATAACGCTACAAAAATAATTTTTTGAATAAGTTATTTTCTTTTGAACTTTCATTCATTAAAGTAACACATCTGTTCTCAAAATTGCTAAAAATATTTTTGAGCAGCAAGAAAATGTATTTTATCAATAATAATACGTGCAAAAATACTCATAAAGGCAGCAAAACCAAAGCTCCAAAAATATACATTTGATGAAGAGCCGGTGTGTTCGAAACGTCAAGCTTTTTAAAGTTAATTCATTTATATTTTTAGCTTTGGTGTTGCCAGCTTTATGAATATTTTTGCACTTTTTGTTGTTTGGCTGAGCACCCATTTAGATTTTTGTCAATAATAAGCAATATTAGGAGGATCATATGACTCTCAATATGTAAGAAATTATGCTTAAAATTCAACTTTGTTACAAAACAAAATAGGTATTTTAAAAAATTCTGTCACAATATTCCTGTTTGATTGTATTTTTCATCAAAGAAATGGACCCTTGGTAGCATATTTTCTTTTAAAACCATTTAAAAACCTTTCTTAGTTTCTAGGTAGTTTACCTTAAAATAAACACAAATGCTGTCACTAACTCACACTTTCTGCTTTCTACAGGAGTTCCATGAGTTGAGTCACGGTCTTCTTCTCTGGCTGGAAAACATTGACCGGCGGAGGAATGAGATCATTCCAATCACATCAGGGCTCGATCGACATACACTACGAGCACATCACAGAGCGCTAAAGGTACATCAGAACGGGTCACTAATTATTTTGTATGGATAGACATGGGTTGAATACAAATTCACCTAATATCTGCCGTGCTATGCTGATTATAGCATGTATTAAAATAAGAAAAATATGACTCAAGTCAAGTCAAGTCACCTAGAATAGTGTTCACTTTTTTGGTGGCGTACTAGTGGATTGTTGGGTTTAAGTTCATAGAATAAGTTGGCATCTATGCAAAGTATTTATTTGGTTTATAGTTTGTTGGTAGATATATTAAGCAGCAGGTCTACTAATACTCTAATGACTGATAGTTGCCCTGTACTTGCTTATTGTCAACAGAATGCCTAAAGGAGACCATCAAGATAGAGTGTAACCTAAAATACATTGACAAATGTTTGTCTGCAGCAAATCCAGCGTGAGCTAACAGAGACGGAGCAGAAAGTGGATGGTCTGCAGGAGCTCTCGGGTCAGCTGCTGGTGCAGGCTCATGGCAGCGAGTGTCTGGAGGCCCAGGAGAGAGTGCACGTCATCGCTAACCGCCTGCGACTGCTCCTGAAGGCTGTAGAAACAGATCTGGAGACGCTGGAAAAAGAGCTCCAGGCTTCTGGGAACAGACAGGTCAGTCTACATATTAAATTCACACTGCATTATTTTTAGCTGAAAACATGGTCATTGATGATTCCATATATGCAGGTCAATGGTTACTAGCACTTTATGAGTAAAAAAACACACATACAGATGAAACAAAATGAATCCCTGTGTTTTTTTATGATTAACTGTGGGCTTGTGAAGGGAAAACGATTGGTCTGTGCAAGAAAGTAAAATAGTATTTCCAAGATTATTATGAATCATCAAGCACTATGGTTTCAGCTACAAATCTTTTTTTAATGTTCTACTGAAAAAAGAAACTACCTACGTTTGATGACCTGGTGGGTGAGTAAATTCACAGCAGATTTGTTTGATCAGTTTTCCATCAGCCAGTTTATTAATATGTTAGCGATTTCTTGGATCTTCGTTTTAATGCTAAAACTTAGATCTTCACCCAACTCACAGGATGCGTCCCTCTGGTCTGTAACGGATGAGACAGAAACTTCTGTATCGGTCAGCCCTGTTTCAGAGGTCAGCGTTTCCACTAAACGACAATCGGTAATGCTACTTTTTTTTCTTATTATTATTTCAGGCATGGCGTGAAGGTCACTCCCCTGCTAATGTGAGGTGGTTGAGCTTATATCATGGGGACATTTTCAATAGATTCTTCCAGTTTCATTTTCTTCATAGACAAAATCCCCCAGGATATTTGTTCACCCCCCTCTGATAAAAACAGCAAGATGTTTGGAAGTACTTTACTTCTGTTAAAATTTATACAAGAAATGCTGGCTTTACCTTTCAGACGTGCTTTAAATCAAATCAAGTCTTGGAATGTTTGTTTGAAGGTGTCTGTATGGAAAGCCAGGTTTCTTGTGTCTTGCGATATTTCTTTCTTTCATTTTTGTCATTGCCACCTATTTTTGCTGCTGCATTTTGTTTGGTTGTGATGGGTTTGTGATTATACTGATGGCCTGGCTATATGTTTCTGCTTGTCACCACAAGCTTTGTCTTTATTTGCTGGGACTGAAACATTCTTTCTTTCTTTTATCCCCCCCCCTCCCTCCCTCCCTCCCTTTTGCTCATTGCACAACAGCTACGAGGCAAATGTAGTGTGTCAGATCCAGGATCCTCATCCAGGCTTCGCCGTCACAGGTACCCTTCTCTCTGGGCTTTAGAATGGAGGGGGAGATGATGGACTCATTCCAGATCCACAAATCCACCCCATCAGAGTCCTCTGCGTGGGGACGCTTCACTTCTAAGAAATCTATTTGTTTTGGTTTCCAGTCAAGGATTCGTAGTAATCTGATCTGTTATTTTTCCCAAGAACATAATATTGAGTCTGACAGTGTCACTTTGTGCCCCATGAACACAAAAGGTCCATCATCTTTCTCCATTCTTGATGCCATTTGAAAAGTGTGAAATGTCATTTTCCAACCATGTGATTTTTCATAATATTTTTTGCCATTTTACTTTTGTGATGCTGTCATGTTGTTCATCTCTGCCTTTTAACAGAGAAAAGTACAGCCATATTGGGTTAAACTTTAGAATAATTTTCATTAACAAACATAACATGAGTGTAATGCTTAACAATGTCTTATTTAATTTACCTTCAAATGAATAGAAGTGCCATGAAACAATATTTAATGCACTTGATCTACTGATTTGTTAAGCATTACATCATGTTTGTTGTGACTTGTTAATGAAATATATTGTGAAGTATTACAAAATATGGATGCATCTTTGATCATAACAAATATAGAAGCTATTTGTCCCGTAAGTCTGTCAGCAAGTGACTAAATGTATGACTATATGCAAAAAGCAAAACAGGGACCAATAACTTGTGAGTTGTGAATGGAAATTTGTCTTTTGGTGAAAAAAAGCAAAAAAAAATTGAGTTTGTGATATATATTCTATTATATATTTATAATATCTTTCAATTAGCTTATACTTTTACAGTTTAAAGTTACTTTTAGTTATTAGTTTAGTCTTTTTTGGTAGTCCTTTTTGTAGTTTTAGCTTTAGTAATACTTAAAATTATTTAACTTGGTTGCCAAAGCAACTACTAAAGATACATTTTCATCTTATTTTGTTTCACTGAAAATGTTTTTAATAATTTTAGCTAACAATAAAAGCATTTATTTAAAACTAATCACTTAATAGCGCACAATAATCTAACACAAGTTTTGAATATTTGTGTGTGTGTGTGTGTGTGTGTGTGTGTGTGTGTGTGTTTGTGTGCGCATCATTTGAATGACCTAATATTTAATATATCTATTATTGCTCTGATGTCTTTGTAGGTTGGCCAAAGGTTCTGGCTGCGCTTCGTCTCGCTCTGGTTCCTCCGGGTCACAAGGTGGCGCTGCTGTGGTTCGCTGCCGGCCCTTCCTGCTGCGAGTGCTCCGGGCGGCTCTGCCACTGCAGCTCCTCCTGCTGCTCATAGTGGGCCTGACCTGTCTGGTTCCCATGACTGAGCAGGACTACAGCTGTACCCTAGCAAACAACTTCGCTCGCTCTTTTCATCCCATGCTGCGCTACACCAACGGCCCACCTCCTGTATGAGACTTTACTGACTGACGCTTTCATACGTCCCGTAATTCACTGCAGGACACAGAATGTTTCTGTCCACATGTCCAGCAACATGTGTTCCTGTTCCTGTACAGTTACTGCTGCTAATTTCATTTTTCACTAAACTGCGTACTATTGAACTCATTGCAAAGTAGACTAGTGTTGGACAGTCAATCTGGTAAAACTCTTCTGTACAAAGAAACGGAAAAGAAAATAAATCCTATATTATGTATTTAATAGCACTGACATACGCATAAGGTACTGCACTTATACCGTCCAAGAAAATGGCCAAAATTATTTGCTTAGACTAAGAAGTGTTTATTTTTTATTTTTTTATTATTTAAAATTGTAGAAAAAATATTTTTAATTATCATTATTATTATTTAAATGAGATTTTGCATGGCAATTCAAATTTTATTTCTATTTTATGGCATGGAGTTCACTTTTTTTTAAATCCCGAAATGTAAAACTGATGTAGCTCCATGAGACCCGCGTGCTTTTATTACCGATATTTAATTATTGTATCTTAATTTGTGTGTTATGACAATGACAATGTGACAAAAACATTAATTATGATTACAATGTTTATGCCTATTTATGTATGTACAGTTTGCTAATGCTGACAATAAAGACACATCTTTTCATTTAATATATATATATATATATCAATTCTGCTAGTGTGCCTTTAAATTTCTTTGAGATAAGGATTATTTTTTTCAAATCCTGTGTGATTAACTGAGCCATATGAACATTTTCGCATTCAGGTCCTCCAAAATTAAAACTTATACTGTACAAATGATAACATTCAACTATCAAATGTAATAGCTGCTAAATACAATGTGCATACAAGACTAGTGGATTATGGCCAAACACATTCACAGATCTGAGGCAAAGTATGACAGTAAAGTGTAAGGCAGTCAGTGTGAGGTTATGCATTAAAAGTAGACCACAGACTCATTTCAGACCTTCACAATGTTGAAAATCTTTTCAAGCAGCAATGTGTGTTAAGATGGCAATAAAATCAACAATGAAAGCGCTGTAACAAAAACAGTAATTAAAAAATATTTTCATATTAACCAATAAGTAAACATTTTTTGCACAAACAAGATGGACGATAATGCTACCACTGAGCAGTTTGTCCCCATTACAGTTAAAATTACATATCAACAATGAAAATAGAAGAGGGATTTGTATCCATAATATATCCCAGATTGCAATGAAAGTAAATCACCTTGGCATTTATTAACATAAAGCCACCAATACAAGTAATCATATTTTTCCTGTTTGTTCTAAGAGTAACTTTTCTCCTGGGCTGTATTCTGTCTGTTCACACTGTATATTACAGTGCTCATGTTACTATAGATAAAAAACTTAGTAACATGAAAAACTGTCATTTAAAAGCAACATCCCTAAGCTTTTTAGTGTGTGAACATTTTTTTAAAACAATTACCAGCTAATATTTTAACAAATTAAAAAATCGAATTAAAAAGAAGAAAAAGCAAACAAAAAAGGATTTAAGCATGTCAATAATAATGCTGGACCAATCATAAAGTTCAGTCAGAGTGCTTTAATTTATCCCTTTTTTTTTTTTTTTTTTTTGCAATGCAAACATAGGCTATACTATAAAAAAACAGGATGGGGAAATCAGAGCAGCGTTTCAAGGTAATTTACCAGTATTTTGGTAGCCTACT
The DNA here is from genome assembly GCA_903798205.1 of Danio tinwini. NCBI lineage: Eukaryota > Metazoa > Chordata > Actinopteri > Cypriniformes > Danionidae > Danio > Danio tinwini. The sequence continues at coordinate 8,826,586 of CAIGQZ010035027.1, forward strand.
GTGTGGATGTGCAACTTTTTCATATCTCCATTCAAAATTTAAAGGTAGGAAATTTCAGTTTCAGGTCTGTGCTTAAAGATTTGTGATACCTGGTCATAAATGAATAATTACTATTGCATTAATATAATTTATTACAATAAAATACCCTAAAAATACAAATGACTACTTTAACACTAATGTACTATTATAATATATTAATTTATTGAAAATTAAATCAGTATTTTTGACTGCCATATGATCAGCACGAGAGCTTTAAGTGAGTTTGTAATGCCAAACTGTCACAAATTGTAAAATAATAAAAGAAGAATTAGCATCTCTCTCCATTTCTCTCAATGCACCACTTTGGCCTTTTTTCATAAGTGTATGAGAAACAAATGCCTGTTATCAACTTCCACAAAAAAACGAGTGAAATCAACCATATATAGACCATCGATATATATAGTGTTTGGGACTCTTCATATTTAAAGACTTGACCTGTCTTTTTCTACAAACAAATTCTCTTTCAAATGTCAGTTTCGATAGTGGATGATATAGACTCTCATAAGGCACAAGAAGAGACTGAATTTCAATTTTGGCACTGTTTTGAATCCTAGTCCTCATTTCTGCTCTTCAGATTGTGTATATGGTGGCAGTGCACAAGTCAGGGGTCAGGGCTTTGGCTGTGACAGGTGCTGTTGGGCTGAATGGCTACAGCTCCTCCTCTTGGACTGTTGTTGCTGCTGCTGCTGCTGCTGCTTGTGGGTGTGGATGGAGGGTTTTTCTCGCTCTGAGACCACACTCGCTGCACCTTCCCTGAAGACTGGAACCGATGAGCGTCTAGCATCTCCAGCAACAGGTCATACAGCGGCACTCGATTCTTACATTTCATTCGGTATAAGTGCTCCATTCCTTTGTTGCTTTCAAAAAAGAATGCAGATATAGAGTGTATGTGACTGTAATCTATGCTGTGATAATTCAGCAACAGTATCGCTATTTAATTGTTCTTTATGAAGAGAAGAAAGTCCAATTTAAAGGGTAAACCTTTTCCAACATAAAAAGTAATCGTTTTTTTTATTATTTCTTAATAGATTAATAAAGGGTTATGGGATAGTGTATCATATTTTGTAATGAAATACATTTTAGGGTCCAGTAGATTTTTCTAATGAAAGAAGTCTCTTATCAAGGCAGGATTTACTTGATTTATTCTACCTTTTAATTTTAATAATGGTGAAAATATATATCAATTGTAATACCAACACTTTCATCTATTCTCTTTTTATTATATAACATTTCCTAATATATTTATATACAGTCAAGTCCACAATTATTCATACCCCTGGGGTATTTTGTTGTTGGATTATTTTTATTGTTCTCAGTTCAACATTGCTCTTGCTTTGGATGTAAACATTTCTATTTTATTATCTTACAATTAAGTTTTATGTTGATTATGTTATTTCTGTGTCCATTGATCTATCAGAAATTCCAGTATGCTGATTTTAAGCATTTTGTATTATTATTATTATAATTATTATTATTATTATTATTATTATTATTATTTTATATATATATACAGTAAGGGAAATAAGTATTTGATCACACTGTGATTTTTCAAGATCTCCTACTTAGAAATCATGGAGCGGTCTAGAATTTTCAGTATAGGTGCAATTCCACTGTGAGAGACAGAATCTAAAAATAAAAATGCAGAAATCACATTGTATGACTTTTTTAACAATTAATTTGTAAATTACTGTGTGAAATAAGTATTTGATCACTTGCTTTTCAGCCAAATTTCTGACCCTCAAAGACCTGTTATTTTGCTTTAAAATAGTCCAGCTACACTCTGCTCATGATTCTAATTTAGTAGCACTTGTTTGAGGTCACTAGCTGTCATAAAGACACCTGTGCACCCCACAATCAGTCAAAAGTCTAAGTAGCAACATGGCCAAAACCAATAAGCTGTCAAAGGACACAAGAGACAAAATTGTAGACCTTCATAAAGCTGAAACTGCTACGGGGCAATTGCTAAGCAGATTGGTGAAAAAAGAACAACTGTTGGAGCAATTGTCAGAAAATGGAAGAGGCTAATGATGACTGTCAATGTCCCTCGGACTGGGGCCTCACGGAAGATCTCTCCTCGTGGGGTATTAATGATGGTCTAGAATCAGCCCAGAACTACACGGGAGGAGCTGATCAATGCCGTGAAGAAAGCTGGGACCACTGTTTTCAAGGCTTTTATCAGTAACACAGTAAGATGTCATGTTTTATAACCATGCATCGCACGGAAGGTTCCCCTGCTTAAGTTAGCCCATGTCAAGACCCCTCTGAAGTTTGCCAGGGACCATCTGGATGGTCCAGAGTATTCATGGGAGAAAGTCCTGTGGTCAGATGAGACCAAAGTAAAACTTTTTGGTCTTAACTCCATTCACCATGTTTGGAGGAAGAAGAATGATGTGTATCATCCCAATAATACCATACCTACAGTAAAGCATGAGGCTGGAAGCATCATGCTCTGGGGTGTTTTTCTGCACAGGGGACAGAATGACTGCACTGTATTAAGGAGAGGATGAACGTGGCCATGTATTGTGAGATATTGGGCAAAAACCTCCTTCCCTCAGTCAGAGCATTAAAGATGGGTCGTGGCTGGGTCTTCCAACATGACAATGACCCAAAGCACACAGCCAGGAACACCAAGGAGTGGCTTCGTAAGAAGCATATCAAGGTTTTGGAGTGGCCTAGCCGGTCTCCAGACTTATCCAATAGAAAATCTTTGGAGGGAACTGAAACTCCATGTTTCTCAGCGACAGCCCCGAAACCTGACAGATCTAGAGAAGATCTGTATGGTGGAGTGGGCCAAAATCCCTCCTTCAGTGTGTGCAAACCTGGTGAAGAACTACAGGAACCCTTTGACCTCTGTAATTGTTAACAAAGGCTTCTGTACTAAATTTTTAAAATGCTTGACTCAAGTGATCAAATACCTATTTCACACAGTAATTTACAAATAAATTGTTAAAAAATCATTTAATGTGATTTCCGGATTTTTATTTTTTTTGTGAGATTCTGTCTCTCACAGTGGAATTGCAATTATGCTGAAAATTCCAGACCCCTCCATGATTTCTAAGTAGGAGATTTTGAAAAATCACAGTGTGATCAAATACTTATTTCCCTCACTGTATATATTTGTATTATGTTGTTCAAATTCAGTATTTATTATAACAGTAACAGAAAAGTATTTATTTTAAATATAAGTTGTAAAATAATAATACACTTTTGATCAAAGTAATGTGTCCTTGCGGAATAAAAGGGTTGATTACTGAAGAAAGAAATGATGAACCTTACTGAACATTTTTCAATGGTGCTGTATATGTTAGTAGTGTGAATTTAGTTTTAATTTAGTTAATTTAGTGTGTGTGCTTTTGACTCTCAGTGTACCTCATGTGTCTGATGTGTGAGAGCAGCAGCAGGAGCTGGGCCTGGCGACGGGACTGCAGCTGCAGCGACGCTCCTGATTTACTGATGCAGTAAATGAGGGCATCAGTGATGTTGTCCAGCATGCACTGCACCATAAAGTTGTCCATCAGTGGCTCCACTGGACTGGAGCAGAATGAAAATGCACCTGACCAGACAGAAAAGGTAGCCAACATTACACATTAACCTTTGAATTTTGTTCACATTTTGGCACAGTTGTTATGTAGTGCATGAGACTGACCCATGATGGATTGATAAATAATCAAAAAGAAAAATATTACAAAAAAGTTAACCTTTTAACAATAATATTTATCACAGATTGGATTTTTTATATATAGATTTGAAGTCAGAATTATTAGCCCCCCTGTTTATTTTTTTCCCCAATTTCTGTTTAACGGAGAGAAGATTTTTTTTCAACACATTTCTAAACATAATAGTTTTAATATCTCATTTCTAATAACTGATTTATTGTATCTTTGCCATGATGACAGTACATCATATTTTACTAGATATTTATCAAGATACTTCTATACAGCTTAAAGTGACATTTAAAGGCTTAACTAGGTTAATTAGGTTAACTAGGCAGGTTAGGGTAGGCAAGTTATTGTATAATGATGGTTTGTTCTGCAGACAGTCCAAATTTTGCTTAAAGGGGCTAATAATATTGACCTTAAAATTGTTCCTAAAAAATGTAAAACTGCTTTTGTTCTAGCTGAAATAAATCAAATAAGACTTTTTCAGAAAGAAAAAATATTTTCAGAGATGCTGTGAAAATGTCCTTGATCTGTTAAACATCATTTAGGAAATAATAAAAAAAAAAAAAAAAAAAAATTGGGGGGGGGGGGGGGGTGATAATTCTGACTTCAACTGTATATATGTAAGTCTGTTGCTTTAGTTTCATTGTTTTATTTTTTTTAAGAATTGACTGTTAAGAGCTGCAAAAAATTACTCTGAAAGAACTGAAAATGGTGCGTTTTTGAAGTCTAAATGACTATAGCGTGGTGCTAGCAATGTTAAAATAAACTTACATTTTAAGGTAGGAACTACTAAAAATGTCCACCATAAACACACATGAAATCACTTTGGACCATTTCAGCATCTGTCAAATGTAAACTTAATGCTTAATGAGCAACTGACATGATAAATACCTGTTCTCAGCTGCCCTAAAGCATCAAATTAACAGGTCAAACTGACCCACAAACATCATACACAAGAATTGGTATGACCATTTCACAAAATGAAAACTTTATATGCATGTTCAGACCCATAAATACTGCATATATAATGTAATTTAGATTTTTGACAAAAATCAAGCAAGTAGTCTTGGCTACCGACAGACCCTAAGTCATGGGTGACCAATCTTGTTCCTGGCAATCGACCTTCCTGCAGATTTCAGCTCCAACCCTGATCAAACACACCTGAACCAATTAATTAGAACCTGAAGAACGCTTGATAATTACAGGCAGGTGTGTTTGACATGGGCTGCAACTGAAAACTGCAGGAAGGTCCATCTCCAGGAATAGGGTTGAGCACCCCTGCCCTAAGTAATGCTCAAGCACTGGTCATGTATTTATATGCATTTAATGTTAGCCTTTTTTAAGTAAGATCATGTTTTACCTTATAGGATTGCAAGAATAATTCAAAACGAGCAACAAATTTCATGAACAGTATACCACCTCACCCTATTTTGACCCAAGAATAGAAAAAATGCTCACTGGCAGTAGAAAACAAGTTTAATAAGGCATCTTTTTGCAAAACACATTTTGTGTGATCTGTGATAAATGACTAATTTATATGAGCGCAATAATTCCAAACGAATGTGCAGTATTATCTTATAATATGAATCATTAATAAATCTGTCTCCATCTTGCCACCCTGTCTGTGTTGCTGCCCTAGATGCCCTGCTTTTGTTGTTTTCCAAATGGTAAATATCACCTTTAGAGAGGCACTTTGGAGTGAAACAATGGTTGTCATATTTTTGTCATTCCAAACCAAAGTACTCAAAACTGGCCACTTCAGAATGAAGAATTTTAAACGGTACAACTGAAGGACACTTTGGGTCCCCTCTATCCTCTTTGCAGGGAATTTGTTTGGTGTCGTACACTGTGTTTTATTTGTAAGGCCTCATCCCTATGCCCTGATCCCTTCTTAGTTGTCACTCCAGAGGGTAAACCCTTAGAAAGGATTGGGAAAAGGCATGTTTCCATATTGAAAATGCTGTCTGTTATCTGACACACTCAGCCAATGATTTAAGTTAGGTATGCTAAAAAAAATGTGTAGAGAGGTGGGTGCCCTGGACCAGCACTGGAAATCACTTTTGAGCACTGTAATTAAATAATATGAATCAACGCTTCCTTCTTTTTCTAAAAAAAATTAATTAGACTTGTATATTAGGTAACTTAGACCTATCATAGCATTTATATACAGCTACTTCCTAATGATTTGAAGTGCTTCTTTTATCCTCACTGAGTCACTGAATGAGTAAATGTAAATGTACATTCTACAATATTACATCTAAAGAGGTGGTGTCCCACACTGACCAGAATTGATGAGTATGATGGCTTTCAGGCACACAAATTCCTCCAGCTTGAGCTTAAGGCTCCGAAATCGAGCCACAGTCGCCAAGAGCATGTCGAAAATCTCAGCCATGCCCTCAACACATTCTCCTTCACTCCTGGAAAGAGAAAGACTTGAATATTCAGGCAAATCACAAAGTTTTAACCAATACATTAAAGTACTTAATTCTGAATAATGTATGAATACATCCTAGGATTAGGTAAACAAAGCTTGTTCAAACATTTTTCATTGCTTGTGCACTATTGGTTTGTCCACAAGGTGTCAAAATGTAACCGTTTTTTCACAGACAGAGACAGAACATTCTACAAAGATTACAAAAATTAGCAAATTCATACGTAAAGGGATTATAATATATCCTAGACTCTAGTTAAATTAGTATTAAGACAGTTTATTGCTCATAACTTTTAGAGAGAAAAAGTGCAGACAGTGAGCCTGTGTGTTCATCTAAGCATGAATACTTAATTACAAAGTCAAAGTATACTTTGGCCTTAAGAGATGTTTTTTTTATCTACCGTGTGACTTAAAATAGCCATTTTTATCTTTTCTGCATCCTCTAGTGGAGCTGTAGGATTCATACCCAATGTTTACTGTTTACTTTTTCCAAACTGGACCCTTATGGCATCTATAAATGATAAGAGTTCCATATCCTATTTGTTCTTTCTTAGCAGTCTCTCTCATCCAACAGTTTTATCTTTCTCCTTTGTCCTCTGGGATGCTCTGTTCAACATTCAAGCTCACAGTGCTACTTTATACGGATGCTGGTTTTGATTAAATTCATATTCCCTTAGTCAGTGATGATGACGATGTTTTTCGGAAACCCTTTAAAGATCCTGTTCCCAATCGGGTCCTCTTTGATTACATGCTACTTTGTGACATGGTCTTCTGAAGAGGAGCACTGGGCTCTCGGTTAAATAGTTCACATCCTTTTTAACAATCTAGTTTTCGCTTCACAATATTTCAATCTCGTTTTGTAATGCGCAGCCTTCTGCAGGGGAGAAAACCGCATGCAACTTAATGTTCTTTAAGAAATTGAGGCAAAAAATAAGAGGGAATGCATCAGGTCAATATGACATCTCAAAATCTCACAATCAGGCTCACAGCATCAGTATGAAGTAAGACTGCCTAATAATAAAATAAAGCTCATGGTTTCATCTGAGTCTAATTGATGTCCCTCAGGTTTCTGTTGTCACATGTTTGAGCCTTTCTATTATTTTTAACAGTCAAAGAGCCCAGTTTAATCAAAACAACTTAATGTGTTTTGAAAGCACTTGCTTTAACACTTATGTATAAAAAGATTAATAAAAATGATGCTGAGATTGGAAGTGAGTCATTATATTGGATTCGTGCTATATTTTTACTATAGTCTAGGTCACAGGTGTCAAAGTCAGTTCCTGAAGGGCCGCAACTAATTAAACACACCTAACTAATTAAGTCCTTCAGGCTGAAGCTGCGGTCACACTGCACCTTTCTCCCCATAGACTTCCATTCATACACATGCGAATGCGTCAGACCGGAGACGCAGGGTCATGCGACAAGTTTTGCAGTTTGCTGCGTTGGAAAGTTCAAGCTTGGTAACTCGGACCTGTGAAATCGCATCATATGATTGCGTGAGACCAATCGAAAATCAAAACATGACCTCTCTGGACAGAAATTTAAAACAGGGAGCAATGGCTCGATTTTTTTTAATGTCTAATCATCTTGTTTAATCCCGCCCCTTTTCGCAGGGCCGTACGACAGAATTTCGCATGCTCAAACTCTAGTTTGACCGCAGATTTAAGTGTGTTGAAGTAGGGTTGGAATTAAACTGTGCAGGGCTGCGGCCCTCCAGGAATTGAGTTTGACACTCCTGGTCTAGGTAATTATGTTTTCAGAAATGTGGGAATATGTAATCTACATTGACTGCTGTTGTTGTTGTTATTTTAACAGTGGCCTAGAAGTAGAGGTCCTGATCATCCAGTACCTATCCAAGATGAGATCTTGAGCAAAGATGAGTTTTCCAGGGGAATGAATGGACCTCCATATGAGGCCGATCATCAACACCTCCAGCCAAGAGCTCTCCAACAACTGAACCTGGTCATGCAGAGACAGATCCTGGAATCCTGGAGTGACAGGGATATTCACAACTCTAAGGTTAGTCAGACTTTCTTTCACAGTGCATCCAATTAATCAAAAATGACAGTGAAGACTTTTTAATGTTACAAAATTTTTTTCATCAGAGAAATATTTCTATTTATCAGAGAATCTTGCAGCCTGATTGCACGAGGAAACGTAAGTAATTTACGTTTTGTCAGTTTAGTCGCTAATTCGTACAAATTCGTACGAGTTCAGTCGTACGAAAATGTACGATCTTAAAAAGGAGGCGTGGCACCTAACCCCACCCCTAACCCTAACCATCATTGGGTGATGAGCAAATCGTAGTAATTTGTACGAATTAGATCGCACGAATTTATACAAATTATCCACTAAATCAAAAAGTTACGAATTGCCATGAGATTGCGTTGGAATCTTGACTAAAATGTATCTTGGTTTCACACAAAAACATATATAGCAGCTTTACAACTTTGGTGGCAAGATATGTTTCAATGCTCCAATAAACCTAGAAGCAAAAGAAAGCTGAAAACATCTTTACACGTCACCTTTTTTCTCAGAAAACATATTTCTAAAGGTGCTGTTGTCTTTACCTTTTCATCAGATGTTGGTAATAATCAACGTAACCCATTAATACAAAGAAAACAAAACATATTAAAAAATATTTCATAACTGCAACTAAAAAAAAATCTTCCTTGGTGATATTTAATAGTGATAGAAATAGAGATATTCACCTACCAGTAAATAATTCTAAAATATGGAATTGGAGTTCATCCACTGAATCTGATGAGACAAATTGTTTACTATTCTGAGGTGTGTTAAAGGGGTAATGGGAACTACTGAACATGAAATATAATGACTCTCTTAAAGTCCCAGCAGCTCTTTATCTGTGTTCAGAGCTCAGCTGGAGGCTGCAGCACAGACCACTGTAATAACAGTCGTTCTTTATCTTTGCGTCTGTGACCTTGTCATTTGAATCTCTGCCACCTGTGCTGTCAAACCTGCTGCCAGGGTTACATAAACTGGCAAGGCTGTCACCAGGACAATTTCCTAGATGTGCCTTTGTCAGATTTACAAACCTGTTACTTGATGTGCTCACAATTAAAGGGCTGGTCAATCAGCTATCCCTGAAGAGTTGACTATACTTACTGGGTAAACTGTTCATGCTCCAATTTTAAAAAAATAAAATTAAATAAATAAATTAATAAATAGATAGATAAAAAGATAGATAAATAGATAAATATAATATTTAATATATTTGACTCTGATTCTACTGTTTTTGTTCTCCTAAAATTATCTTTTGAACTTCTATAAAGTCCTTTCATCAGAAATACACAATGTGCTCTAGTTCACTAGTGCTAGTGTGTTCTAATTTGTCACATTAGACAAATTAAGTGCACATCATTCAAAGAAAGACGATGTCTAGGCTGGGGGTTATGTAAATTATTGAGTTGGTGATGTCACAAACGGAGCAAAAAGATAGCTGTAGTCACTACCAGCCATTTGTTGTTGGCCTTAAAAAGCTAATTCTGTCCAATAAAATCTCTCTCTCTTGCTATTGAATGTTTGTGTTTATGCTCAAAAAGCAACATAAAAGTTCAAAACAGAAGTTGAAATCATGAATAATTATACATTTAAAGACCCTTCCTTTGATGCTGTAATTAAAAGAATAGTTCACCTAAAAATGATAATTCTGTCATCATTGCTCTTTACTTGTTTTAAACCTTTATGAGCTTATTTCTTCTGTTGAACACGAAAGAAGATATTTTGAAAAATGTTGAAAACCTCTTACCATTGGCTTCCATAGTGTTCATTTTCCTACTATGATAGTCAATGGTAACAGGTTTTCAGCTTTCTTCAAAATAACTTATTTTGTCTTTAACAGAAGAAATTTGGAATCACCTGTGGATGAGTAAATAGTGGGTAAATTGTCAGTTTTGTGTTAACTATCCCTTTAACTTTAATTGATCTCTGAAAGGACTTTACCTGGCACTTTCTTGGCCCAGGCAATCATGTGGACGAGTTCTTTGTCAGCCATGTTGGTGAGCAGGGACATCATGGTGATCTCTGTGTAGGGTCGGCTGTGTTTCTGTCGTGAGCAGACAGCGGGCGGCTCGGCCCCCAGCAGCAGCAGCAGCACCTGGTCAGGCGGCATGCATAAAGTGCTGACCACACCACCGCTGCGCTTCTTCCTCTTGTCCTGTGGGCCAGTTGTCCTCACACCAGCACGGCTGCACTGATCACTGCTGCTCTTGTCTCGATCTTCATTACAGCTTCTCCTCCTCTCACGCCTGACAGTGCGCCCGCCGCGGTCTTTACGAATACCTACAACACAAGTCATCTGCACTATAACACTCTAATTTCAAACTGTACAAGATAAAATATATTGAATATTATAAAATATATTTCTAATAAGCCAATCACATGGCAGCAACTTAATGCATTTAGGCATGTAGACATGGTCAAGACAATCTGCTGCAGTTCAAACTGAGCATCAGAATGGGGAAGAAAAGTGATTTAAATTACTTTGAACATGGCATGATTGTTGGTGCCAGACGGGCTGGTCTGAGTATTTCAGAAACTGCTGATCTACTGGGATTTTCACGCACAACCATCTCTAGGGTTTACAGAAAATAAGAGAAAATATCCAGTGAGCGGCAGTTCTTTGGGCACAAATGCCTTGTTGATGCCAGAGGTCAGAGGAGAATGGCCAGACAGGTTCTAGCTGATAGAAAGGCAACAGTAACTCGAATAATCACTCGTTACAACCGAGGTATGCAGAAGAGTATCTCTGAATGCACAACATTCCCAAACTTGAGGTGGATGTACTACAGCAGCAGAAGACCACACCGGGTGCCACTTCTGTCAGTTAGGAACAGGAAACTATCTACAATTCGCACAGTCTCACCAAAATTGGACAATAGAAGATTGGAAAAATGTTCCCTGGTCTGATAAGTCTCGATTTCTGCTGTGACATTTGAATGGTAGGGTCAGAATTTGGCGTCAACAACATGAAAGCCAACATGGATCCATCCTGCCTTGTATAAACGGTTCAGGCTGGGGATGGTGGTGTAATGGAGTGGGGGATATTTGCTTGGCACACTTTGGGCCCATTATTACCAATTGAGCATTGTGTCAACGCCACGGCCTATACCTGAGTATTGTTGCTAAACCATGTCCATCCCTTTATGAGCATAGTCTCTGATGGCTACTTCCAGCAGAATAACGCACCATGTCATAAAGCACAAATTATCTCAGACTGGTTTCTTTAACATGACAATGAGTTCACTGTACTCAAATGGCCTCCACAGTCACCAGATCTCAATCTAATGGAGCACCTTTGGGATGTGGTGGAATGGGAGATTCACATTATGGATGTGCAGCCAACAAATCTGCAGCAACGATTATGTCAATATAGACCAAAATCTCTAAAGAATATTTCCAGTACCTTGTTGAATTTATGCCACGAAGGATTAAGACCGTTCTGAAGGCAAAGGGGGTAGTAAGGTGTACCTAATAAAGTGGCCGGTGCGTGTTTATATATATATATATATATATAATTTTATTTATTTATTTATTTTGTAGGCTATTAGCAGCTACATTTTTACAAACTATTTTAAATCATGATTAAATGACATTAAATGATGGTATTTATATAAACAGGGAGAGGAAAGGAAAGAAAAATAGGAATATATATATATTTTATACCTCCTTTCATCATGCCTACTTCATAACACTTGCGTAGTCTGCATGCTTGGCAGCTCTTCCGACGGTTTCTGTCAATAGTGCACTGGTTGGTCGCTGGACAAACATAATCATTGTGACCTAAAGGTGGAGAAATAAAGCAGTGCTTGTTTTTCATCATTCTTAAGCAATCATGTTTAAACTATAAAATGCACAAGTTGAAGCACAAGCCAGATCTTTCTTCAGCTCAGCTATCAGTGAGTTTTTTTTTTCAGAAACTTTGCATTAGCAAAATGTAAATACTGTTCCGTCACAAGCAACAAAGAGTGCAGTGCAGCGCATCAACAGCCTTGGATCTGATTAAGAGCTGAGAGCAGGTACACGCTGTTCCTGCTCTCCAAATGAAATTTTAAATTAGATGAGTGCGTCGCAGCCAGAAATGTCACAGACCAACACAAACACACTGACTGCTAAACCACTGTGTAAAACCGCTTCAATAATGAGGGTTATAATAGGCGATTCTGCAACAGAGAATTCTAAACATTCATATGAAAATGTGTATGTGAAGAAGGTAATTGTGGCAATCGCACAGAAAGACAGTTTGGGTGGCTGTGAAGTTGACCTTGGAACTGTAAAAAGCAATTCACAATGTTCATTAGAAAATCTCATAAAACAGCACCACTCAAAAATGAACAAAAGGAAGATATTACGATTCGTTTAATTCACGATTAACACAAATTCAAGTTAATAATATGCGGAATAATACAAATACATTTTAAATGTGTTTGCAGCATAAAAAAAAAGATTACTTCCCGAGATACTAGCAATTTTATTTTATTATTATAATTGTTTTACAGTTTTAAAGTTCAAAATAATCTTCAGTACATGTTAAAAGTCAACAAACATTTTGGTCATGCAGGCTGTAAAATGCTACCAATCAGAGAAAATTATATATTAGAATTTGGCCATTCTTTACATTTTTAATTCTTCTAGATAATGTGCACTGGTGTCACCACTAAAACAAGTTGCAATTATTATAATTTGTAGACTTTAGGTAGATAGGTTTTGTTTAATAATTATTTAACAGTATCTCATATTAACCCTTATGTACCATTGGGGATGTTTTCGTCCTCTCTGGGTTGATTTTGAGTTTTAATTTGGCCACAACTTTCTCCCTGTTTCAGCTAGCAGAATAATCTTTGATGACAAATCTTATTTTGACACATTTTGGGAAATTGCTTTGAATAAAAAAAAATCCTCAATAATACCCTCTGAGCAAACTGACTACCCTTTTGTTATGTTAGGGATAAAAACATCCACTGAATTAAACTGCTGTAAATGCATCAGATAAATATTTTTGCAATTTGTTTTGTATAAATTTGTTAATCAACCTCAGTCCTGATCAAAAAATGACAGATTTTAATAAATTTATAAATGGTGTCACTGATTTGGTGAAAAAAAACCCACACAAAATGACATGTTTTCAAAATGAAAAGTAATTGTGGACTAGATTATTTTTTATCTTTTATCAAAGTCTTGGACAGGTGAAACAACAATGACTTTGATGCATAGTTTTTGATTGATTTTCATTCCTAATTTACTGTAAAGACCATAGAATACACAAGACATGCCACTCATATCTTTTTGAATGGGGAAAAGTGTAACAGTCAATATGGTGAATAAAGCCCTGCCTACTAGTTCAGGAACCAATCATTGATCGCTGTATGCAAATAAAGCCCACCTTCTAGCCCTGGAGCCAATCGTCAATCACTATAGGCTGACGATACCAAAGGGGTGGGGCTCGGAACAGGCATGAGTTTCTGCAGATTTTGTGTGATTTACTGGTGATTCCTAATATGAAATACAATCGTAAGCTTGGCAAGCAGTTTTTGAGAATTTGATGTTTCTCCATTCAAACAGAATGCCATGGCACACTGCCCGAGAGGCGTTTTAAAGATGGCCGCCGAGTGAAATGACTTGCCTTAAAGGGACTTTGTTTACTGTTGGTGGCTGTTTTTGCCCCATTGACTTCCATTATAATTACATTTTTTGATTGCAAAACCATGACCCCATATATCACATTTTGATTGTTGGTGGTTTTCCCTGTTGGGAAGAGGTCAAATTTGTCATTTTTACTGTTGATCGTCAGTTGACACCATTAACTCTTTAGATTGGCCTGTGCAAAAAAGCTTAGTTTCTGGATTTTATATGGCGTATAACAGCAAATTAAAGTGTGTGTCTGTGAGTGTGTGAGAGTGACCTTTGTGCACTTAACTTGATGTGTCTGAGAAAGTCAAAATATGCATCTCAGCTTTCAGAACTACATGGAATAAATGAAAACAAAGACTGTGTTTATGCTGCATCAAATGTGGTTATAATGGCAGTCAATTGGGCAAAAACAGCCACCAACAGTTAATTAGGGAGAAAAAATGAAAATCTAACAATGCATCAAAGCCAATGTTGTTACTTATCAATCTCATGTCCAAGACTGTGATAAAAGGTTAAAAAAAACCTAGTCCACAATTACTTTTTATATTGAAAATACGTCAATTTGTTTGTTTTTTTTCACCAAGTCAGTGACATCATTTGTAAACTTGGCAATTAAAGAGTTAAAATCCTGTAATTCGTAAAAACATTTAGTAGTTTTGATCCGGACTGAGGTTGATTAACAGCTTTATGCAACAAAAAAATTGCAAAAAAAATTATCTGGTGCATTTTTACTGCAGTTTAATTTAGTGGATGTTTTTATGCTGAACATAATAAAAAGGTTAAATTTAGTAGTAGTGCATATACAATTGTTAATTCTCATTTGAAGTTAACATCTGCAATGACAGATAACATCCCAAAATGCAGTATACTGTACCATTTTTAATGAGAAATAAACTAAAATTATACTTTTTAAAAGATTTTACTTTAAGGTTTCCTGTTGAGCAAATTATCACATTGTTATCTAAATAATTGCACTGTATATAAACTACTCACATTTTGAGCTAAACTGTAAAAATACCCATAAATTAGCAGCTTAGCGTGTTTTTATTTTTCATTTTTTTCAGTTATTTATGCTTTTGAATTGCTTTATGGCATCTTGATTTTTCTTTCAACATCTTTTCACATTGGAAAGCTCAGAAAAAGTGACTTTTATTAACATTTTAAATAGTTTAAAGTAACATATTGTCTATGTTGGTGTTGTATATTACACTACAAAAACCTTGTAATAAACTGACATTTTGGTATTTTCTGTGATTTAACAAACAGATTTCTTATACATTATATTATTTCAAACTAGTGAAATGTCAACAAAAGTCACTTTGTAGCCAACATATAGATCCATTAGTAAGATACAAAATACTTAATGGTGCAATCATAAAATCACAAATTAATCTAGCAAGCATTTATGCACCAATTGAAGATGAGCCTAAATTTTTCAGTTTCTTTCTCACAATCACATCTTATACCGGACATTACATAATTGGAGGTGATTTCAACTGTGTGCAAAATTCAGTATTGGACCACTCATCAGGAATTAATAACACCCATCAACAGTCTAAAAAGATTAGTGCAAGGTATATGACTGATTTAAATTTGATTAAAATATGGAGGTTAATTCAACAACAAAAAAAAAATATTCATGCTTTTTCGTTACTTACAAAACATTCTCAAGGATAGATTATTTTATCATTTCTAACAACAGAAGATACTAAGCAGGGTGTCCGCAGGGTCGTATTAAAAGTTGATAAATTAATTATGAGAAAATTAAAGACCTTAAAATGTATTAAAAAGTCTTAGTCGTGCTTTTACGAGGTCTTACATTTTGTTTAAGCGTTGTTCAAAGTTTTTGACTACAAAAAAGCATAAATATATTTATTTTCCTCCTAATATTAACAATGGCGTGCTCGATCCACGCGATTGGTTCGGGCAGGGGCGCGTCCAGCCAACCTCCTCCGTCCGAGTGATGTCACGTAATTTGCGACATATGCGAGAAGGTGATGTGACGCTCTCCACATGTAGTAAAATCATAGATCAAAACACACGGCAAAATGGGAAAATGTAAGTTTGCGTACTCCTGGTTGGAGAAATACAAGTTTAAACAGTGCCTGAAGCCTGTCGCTGAAAACAACCGCGTAATTTATTATTTCAAGCTTTTTTTCTTCCGAGCTTATCTGAGTTCTGTTGAATGGTTGTGCTCCATTGATTTATTTAACTACAACTGTTTATTAACAACTGTTTATTAAGTTATAGATTTGATACTGATTAGAACTTGAAGTGATGATGAGGTCTTAAAATATTCTGAGAAGGTCTTAAAGTCTTTAAAAGCTATTGAAATTACCTTTAAGATTACTGCATATACACTGTATATAGATAAAGAACCATTTGTTGAATTCCTGATGTCACAATATTTCATGATGGTTTTTTTTTACTTAAATGTTTTATATATTTTAATTAAAAAATTTAAAATGTATTTTGTTCTGTAGTTTAAACAAACCCCATACATAAATCAAAAGTCGATAAAGCAGAGATCGAGGTCCCATAATGCAATTCGTAACCATAAACCAAAAATACTTGTGAATCACAAAATATGGTTGATTAACAGAAATTGTTACAGTGTACAGTTTAAAATCATTTATTAAACTAAATTCAAATTGTCGCATTTTAAAACATGCTTCATTGTCTTGCTTTTCTTTTTCTCAGCCTTGTGCTTTTTTCTTCCCTCTGTAAAGTTGAAAGGGAGCTCTGTTCTGCCTTATGCTTGCTGTAATTTTCCTCACCCAGTGTGTTCTGAAACCCATTTATCAGACATACACTTACAGTCATTTTCTCCAGTTTTCCCTCACCCGAACTGCAGTTAGAGTCGGCAGCTGTTCCCTGCTCCAGCAGAGAGCTAATCAGGAGCTTGTGTGTCAGAGTCCAGCTCAAAACATCTCACCAAACCCACCCAGACCCGCACCCTTCATGCACAATACACTACTGCTAATAAGGTGCAGACAGAGACAGCTGTGTTCTGTCATTGTGCATGTCCCAGATGCAGCGCACATGAGATTTTGATTTTCACCTCATTCTAGCAGCTTTCAAAGAGAGTATAGGGAGCGTGTGAGGATGATTACCTACTGGACACATTCACATTTGTATTTGGGAGCACAAAGGCTTGACTTGAAAATTATAGTATCAGTACTTTATTTTCCATCCCTCTAAAGATGGTACTGAATAAAACTAACTGTGATTGGTTGCTTTACATGGCCATTAGATAGCAGAAAAGTTGTAGTTCAGAATTGCGTCTAATGGTTTGGCTACAATGTGAAGCTAGTTATGTGGATGTAAAGCTATACAGTCATTGATGTAAAGCCTAAATATTGGAATTCAACCAATAAATGCCAATAAGAGCAAATGTGTTCTTAGTCCACACGAAATCAGAATTTACTGTGCTTATAGGGCACATTTTTAGTTGAGCAATTAATCCACAAAAAATAGGTTTGATTTGGTAATCTTTAATCAAAATCTAACCATTTGCTTCTGTCATCTCTGATGGGGTGAAAAATGATTGGCCACGGCACTTCAGCCATTAGTTTGCTGCCATATGAAACACAGGATATCTACAGGTTTCACCAAGTCAAATTTAAGACTTATATAGGGCTAACTGCTAAGGATTTAAAAAATGGCACAGATAAAATTTTTGTTTTTATTTGCCCATCAAAAAACAAATACTAATTAATTATTTCCTAGCCACATATTTTCAATAATGTGTCAAAACAAGCAAACTCTAGTTGTATACGAACAAAAAACTCTTTAAAAATAAACTAAAACATAATAAATAAACTAAATGTATAACAAACTGTTATAATATTAATTATAATAACCGGAGCAATTACAGTAGGGCCCAGGCACCATAGGTACTCTGTCCCTAAATAGAGTTTTGCTAAAAGTTTTATTGAGATGTGTGTGTTGTTGTTGTTGGTGATTGGATATGTGTTGAATTGATCGGGTAGCTTCACACAAACAAAGGAAAATTAAGACCTGTTTAAAAGGATTTAAGACATATAAGACAATATTTAAGGCCTAAGATTTAGTTTTTGAAATTTAAGATATTTTTTTACTTTTTAAGACCCCGTGGACGGAACATGAGAGGAGGAGCACAAAAATAAAACTTTCAATAACTGTTTAAAGATTACTGTGAATTCAGACATTTTACTCGGTTTGCACACTGTTGCCTGCTGAATACTAGCAAAGTATGGAGATTCATATGCAAGATATTGTGTAAGTTTTTTTCAAAAATATATGTATGGGGTTTGTTTGAACTACAGAACAAAATACATTAAAAAAATGTAATTAAAATATATATATATATAACATTTAAGTAAAAAAACATGAAATATTTAGACATCAGGAATTCAACAAATGGTTCTTTATCTATATACAGTGTATATGCAGTAATCTTAAAGGTAATTTCAATAGCTTTTAAAGACTTTAAGACCTTCTCAAAATATTTTAAGACCTCATCACCACTTCAAGTTCTAATCAGTATCAAACCTAACCAAACGTGGATAGAGCACTCCGTTGTTAATATTAGGAGGAAAATAAATATATTTATGCTTTTTTGTAGTCAAAGAAATTTCCCAAAATGTGTCAAAATAAGATTTGTCATCAAAGATTATTCTGCTAGCTGAAACAGGGAGAAAGTTGTGGCTCAAAAACTCAAAATCAACCCAGAGAGGACGAAAACATCCCCAATGGTACACAAGGGTTAATATGAGATACTGTTAAATAATTATTTAACAAAACCTATCTACCTAAAATCTACAAATTATAATAATTGCAACTTTTTTAGTGGTGACACCAGTGCACATTATCTAGAAGAATTGTAAAGAATGGCCAAATTCTAATGTATAATTTTCTCTGATTGGTAGCATTTTACAGCCTGCATGGCCAAAATGTTTGTTGACTTTTAACATGTTCTGAGCATTATTTTGAACTTTTTTTTTTTGATTGGCTAAGCAGCAGCACTTTAACAGCACAAAGAGGCAATTCAAACAGCACAAATTTTTGCATTCCATTTCACTGCATTGTTTTACGTGAACATGCAATGGCTGATCCATTGATGATTTGTCGTTTTGACTTTTTCTGTGAACATGCAATATTGAATCATAGCATCATCCAGTCATGTGTCTTGGCAGCATTTTGCAGTGTAATAAGACAGTGTTACAAAAAACACAAAACTCAAGTTAAACTTTTGAAAAATGTCCTATGTTTGCGTGTTTCAGTCATAGTCGTGGCTGTGTTTTTTTGTGAGTCATTAAATAATTAACTGAATAAATTTGTTTGGAAAAAAAAAGATTTGTTCAGAAACTAAACTGTTCCCAGGTGCAAGTAATTGATTTATGTTTAAGTTGTTTAGATCTGTTTTCTTTGATGAAAGAAAGCTATATTTTAGGCAGGTCTACTATACTTCAGCTGTCCAACAGTCCTCAAAATCAAAATCACCAATCAAATCAATGTGGGCAGAGCTTCACTGTTCACAAAGGAAAAACACAAGTAGTTTATTTTATATATTCTTAATTAAGTTTATGGTGTTTGATTTATGTTTAAAAGTGCAGTAGGTGAGTCTCTTCACATTACAATAGTACTGATTGAAGTAAATGATCAATGTATTTCTGTGTATTTTTATATTCTGAGTAAGGCATAAAACTAAAAAATGTTCATCCAATTGAAAATTGTCAGGCTGATAATTTCCATAATTCTGATAAGTAGCCCAAAACTTTTTAAAATTCTGACACAATATTGGAGTTACATTTGCACACTGGAGGAAGGACGACACCATAGCTGAAGTATTTCTTTTAGACAGGTAATGTTTTAAATTTTAAATCTATTTTAGATTTTACTGTTACAAATATGCACAGAAGTGTTGTTGAGCCACTGAAATCTTCCAGGGAAAGATTGATGTGACTATTTTCAGTATCATAAGAAACCTTTTACAGCATCGATAATGTAGATTTTTATTTAGTTTAACAATAAAACATGAGTAAATAGCGCTATTCCGCCTAGCCTGCTTTCCTGAGGTGTATTCAGACAACTTGTGACATGTTCCTTATATTGTTTACCATGCTACTCTAAATATTCGCTCTGAAATAGCATGTAAGTGTGGCTTAGTAATAAGTGTAATTCCTGCACGCCACCTGCCAACCACTAAGCATACATTAGTCCAGCGGTCCTTGCATACATGAAATATTGTACGACAAGTTTTGCTTGCTAACTACTTAACTGAAAACGCACAAGATATAATACAGTTTTTGTTATAAACTTTTGTAACTTGTGAAAGACATGATCTAGTAGGTCTCTGTCATCTGTAATGTGCATGTTCTCAATTTCAGGAGGCGTGGCTTTGGACGGCAGGGGAGGGATTGTATTTGAAAGATATTATGCACTATATCCACTTTTGGTTTGTACTGTATGCGCAAGATAAAACTTGCCGTCTATTGTTATGAATATTAACAAAGCTGTAAATTGTTTTTTGTTTTTTATTTGCAGCTGCGTCACATCCCTGCTGATATTCAGAACAACAAGACTGCGTGTAAAACAGGCTGGTCACCTTGAATGCTTCTCTTGAAGAAAGCTTTGCATCCCTCACAGGACCAGACTCCATAATGATATCCAGAGGCGTAGTCACTGCACACCGCACAGAAGCGCGTCTCCTTCCCTGAATCAAAGCCTCCCGCCGCTCTGGATCCAGTGTACGGCTCCTGCCTGTCAGTGGCACTGCACAGCTCCTCACACAGACCCACGGCTGCCTGCTGAGAGGACACCACGCTGGACCTGCACAAAAACAGAGGTGAACAGTCAATACACTAGATGTTACATTTCATATTAATAATTATTAAAGCTACGGAATTTAAAGTCCTTATGAACTTGAGGAGGGTGGGTTTTAATTTTAGCACTCCTCCTCACCATCTCTCACTGGCATGGAGAGCAGTGGTCAAACGTCAAGTGACATCATCACATAAGCGAATTTCAGCTTTTCATTAAAGATAATCAAGCTAGGATCAGGGAGGGGGTCTAGCTGGAGTCTCTCTTCAATCCCCTGGACTCAGCGAGGGTTGTAGAAATTCCAAATTGAACCAAAAAACTAAAGATTACTATTGGCTCAGGACTGGCAATGAAAATTTGGGAAAACCGCTCAGCCAGCAGAACCTGGGAGTTAAAAAAAAACAAGATAACCAAGCTAACATGTTCTTTCTGTAGATTAACTCGCACTGATGAATTGTTCACCTCAAGAAAAGCAATATGCGCTAGCACAGTAAATTTAGTCCATTTTTATAACTTTAAGTTTGGTAAAACTACATGCAGAAGAACATTCTAGCTGGAGCTACTTCTCTCTGTTTATTGATATATGACAAGAGACTGGAGATCAGAGCCACAGCAGATCTTAAATATTTCCAATAGAAGCACTTATTAAAAGCTCACCGTAGTGATTCTGGATAAGACAGAACCATGATTTTGAAGATTTATGATGTTCAGTTCTGTTCCTTTTGGATCCACCAGCATCAAAATTCTGTCCAACAGTGGGCAGTTTGCTATGCTATAATCAATAAATACTTTATACAGTTAAAGTCAAAATGATTAGCCCTCCTGTGAATTTATTTTTTATTTTTTCCAAATTTTACAAATGAAGTTTAGCAGAACAGGGATTTTTTTCACAGTATCTCCTATACATTTTTTCTGTCTGGAAAAAGTTT
Source organism: Danio tinwini (assembly GCA_903798205.1). NCBI lineage: Eukaryota > Metazoa > Chordata > Actinopteri > Cypriniformes > Danionidae > Danio > Danio tinwini. The sequence continues at coordinate 8,848,101 of CAIGQZ010035027.1, forward strand.
TATTTAAAGCTAGAAGAAAAGTAGTTTTTCATAAAAAAATAATTTTAAGGTCAAAATTATTAGTCCCATTAAGCTTTATATTTTTTTTATTGTCTACTAAACAAACCATCATTATACAAAGACTTGCCTAATTACCCTAACTTAACCTAATAAGTTAAGCCTTTAAATGTCACTTTAAGCTGAATATAGTGTCTAGACAAATATCTAGTAAAATATTATTTACTGTCATCATGGCAAAGACAAAAGTAATCAGTTATTAGAGATGAGTTATTAAAACTATTATGTTTAGAAACGTGTTGAAATAAAATCTTCTCTCCGTTTAATAGAAATTGGGGAAATATATATAAAATTATTCAAATTAACAAGAGCGCTAATAAATCAGACTTTAACTGTATATGAATATTAGATGATGCTTTATTTAAATTCATTTTCAGACATTCATTTTGAGATTTGCTAAAGATTACAGTGCTCAGCATATATAAGTAGACCCCTCACAAATCTAAAATATAAATATATCTGTTTAATAAATCTGTTTTGTTTAAATGCACCAAAATACATAGCCTATATTCACTGAGAAATAAAGAAAAATATTCATTTTCAAAATGGGGTGTACTCAATTATGCCGAGCACTGTACATTTAACAGGGTTGAAGTCGATTATGAATGTTAAAAAAAAGATAAAAGCATACACCCCATGGATGTGCATTCCCATGAATTAATCAATTCTAGAAATTCAGAGGAGATTTCGAAAGAAAAATTGGCAGTGTGCAATGAGAATATGTACGTGACTGCAAACAGGGGGCAAGTGTGACTATCTCCATTTCCTTTTGACCCCTTGTTCCAGTGTTTGTAAATATTTATTATATCTTAATTCTGATGTCCAGCAGATTGATTGCATGATCTCAGAAATGTTCTAAAGTGTCATCAAATGACAAATGACGTTTCCATGCAGTCTTGCTTTTTCCTTTAGACAACATGCTTCAGTAATAATGCTGTCTTCAACATTTGCTGTCCCTTGATCTCACTCAGTTCGTCTGAAAGTGAAAAATGTTCTCCTTTGTGTTCAGACAGAACTAATTGTACTTTTCTCAAGGTCTAAAGACAGAGTTTGATGAGAGGCTTTACACTTCTTTCACTGACTGGTGTACTTCAGGCCCCATGTTGCACTCAAGTGTTTACTGTCCTAACCTCTTTTCCAAGAAATCAAGATCTACTCTAATCAAGAGCACTAATATTTAACAGCACGAACATAAAGCATAAACTAACAACAAGTAAAGTAAAGTATAATTTGCTGCAGAAGATCAAACACACACACACACACACACACACACACACACACACACACACACACAGAGACACACAGAGACACATATAAATAGTTTTGTTACTTTATGCTCTATGTTTGTGCATATATGTACAGTGCTCAGCATAATTGAGTACATCCCATTTTGGAAATGAATATTTTTCTTCATTTCCCAATGAATATAGGCAATGTGTTTTGGTGCATTTAAATAAAACAGATATGTTTATTCAAATAATATTTTAGTCACCAAACATATTTAGAAATTGAAAGTTAAAACAATTAAATTGTAAACAAATAAATAAACTTTTTAATATTAAGCAAATATTGTAAAAATTAATTACAACCCACAAAATTGCTTCTCTTGATTTTTCCTCTTTAAATTTGTATTTAATATTTTTCTATAACATAAATTTGGGTGTACTAGTTTTTGGACCATTATCATAAGTTCTTTTGTTAGATAACCTCCAGATTTGGCTTCAGTACTGACTAATCTAATGTATATGCACAAATATAATATTGTATAGCTTCCTATTAAAAATATGAATTTAAAAGATAGATTTGTGAGGGGTGTACTTATATAAATGCTGAGTACTGTATATATAGATTAGATGAAATAACCACAATATCAACATATGTAATGCTTTCAAACCAACTGATTCTCATGATCATTTATTTCACATATTCCATAAATGCTCCCTTATAATGTTTTCCAGGGAAGTACAGCGACACATTGATTTTACCATACATTTCATCTTTGAAAGTGTAAAATTATTATAATTATTATTAAATCAAACATTTAAATAACACAATTGTAAAAAGGTGTCAAATGTAGCAGACTTTCACCAGGCTTGGTTTATGCAAGGTGTTGTTTGGGAAAATGTACCTCGGAAGGCAGGCATCCAAGCAAGATTAGAGTGCTAAAGCAAACATTATGCCTCGATGAATCATAAATCAGGTCAAAATCACCTCATTTGATTAACTGAACACCTGGCAATATTTTCATATTGGTGTTATAACCTTAAAAACATCTAATATAGTTTTTTTTATGACATCGTTACTGTAGTTTAAGCTGGATTTTACCATATAGACGAATGCTAAGATTCATTTTGAATCGTTTTCAGTGTTCATAATTATATATTATAAATTTAAATACCGCTTGATCGGAAGAGCGGTCTCACACCACTCGTTGAATCATAAATCAGGTCAAAATCACCAC
>CAIGQZ010035027.1:8854525-8893783 GCA_903798205.1 Danio tinwini
ATATATATATATATATATATATTCTTGTGACTAATAAAAGATTTGAAAATATATTAAAATAGAAAAATATTTATTTTAATAGTATTTCACATTAAATTGTTGTTTTTTTTTACTGTCAAATAAATACAGTAAAATATATTGTAAATCTTTTTTTTAATATATCATATATTAAATTAATATAGAGGTGGTAAAAAACTGAATTTCTGATGATCACAAGAAATAATCTTTTTTTATTTAATGGTCATTAGTTGTTTTAATAAGAAAACACAATTGTTTCCTCAAATATAATTACTGCTAATTGGCTGATTTGAATGTGGGTATTCATGTTTTGCAGCTTACAAATATAAAATAGTAATGTTCTTTTACTAAATAGAGCATTTTGTATTAATGGCATTTATGCAAGTAGATGTCTGTGTCTGTTTGGCTCAATTAAGTCTCAATCTGCTCCTGCAGGGTTCTTAGAAAAACATTCTAGATTTATTTAAAACAGTGCATTTTTAGTCTACGCTTGAGCTATGCTTAACCAGTACAGAACTAGGACTAGAATAGTTCAAAGACCAAAACCATGGCCTTGATTTCCAGAAAAAAAAAACAGCATGTACAGAGTCCTCAACTGACCCCAAACACACACACACACAAAAGATAGTGCTCACGTGAACATTAATGCTTTGTGGGGTTCTTTACTCTTTTCTCTTACTCTCTAGAACAGATATTAAACTCCTTGCAAACAAAAATAAACATCTGTACACAGAACATGAAAAAAAATCACATAAAATACATCAGAAACTTGTGACAATTTGTAATTTGTGTGACTTGGGAAGAGAAAAACATGAAAAATGTATTAATAGATTTACAAAGAAATACGCAGTGGAATTAAGTAAAAAAAAACTAAAAGAAGAAATCTTCTTTCTAAATTTTATTCAATTTTGAAAATAGAATGAGCAGTTTCAGTGCAAGTACACAACATCCTCACTATAGTCTGTTTCTGTGCTCATAAATAAGCTTTAAAAAAAGCATCACAGCAGACACAACTCAACCTGCTCTATATGCGTGTTTATTCAAATGTAAACAATAAAAACTCTCTGAGACAGCGAAATGTGTTACTGTATGATGTGGTCTTCCAGTAGAATGTCCTTTTTTTGGACATTTCATACATATTTAAGCTTTTGAATCTTACATTTCCTTCTGTTATTACCTTACTGGAAATGTTTTATTTAAACAGTGTGTTTTGCACTCCATACAAAGCCCACAGCCTATTATATTTTGGGGAAAAGTTATACACACATTCAATTTTTAGCACAACACATACAGTAAACTCCACTTTTATAAATACAGAAGTAAATGGGGTATTTATGAAATATTTTTACTGATACTTCCAGATGTAGTCTACAATGCATGACTAGTTTGCTTTCACATTATAGTGTGGACTCTTGTGTGATTCAAACTGCCACAAAAGACCCCCTACTGGCTCACTCACACACTATCTTATTGAAACACCAGGCAGAGAGAATTTCAACTTTGCCACTTGAAACTGTTAGTTTAGATTTTGACCTCTCATTCTCTCAGGAAGCTTTGGTGATCAGCATTTTAAGGGATAATTCATCCAATACTGAAAATTCAGTCATCATTTATTCACCCGCCACTTGTTCCAAACTAGGCATGGGATTGTTTTCAAGGTGTACCGTGGTTTGGAAAAGTCAAGGTTTTAAAACCGCCCAAATTTCCTGTTATATTGTTCCTACAGTATACTATACGATTTTTTTTAGATGATTTTTGTTTTGTAAGACAACAGAATCTTCATCAGAAAATAAATCCAAAGATGCTGCTTTTTTAAAATGTAAATAAATCGGTGTTCTTGAAACTAATAAAGACAGAAGTCAATGATTCATTTGAATTATTTAGCCTGACATGTTTACGGTTACAAAATATTTTAAAGTTTCCTCAAAATTAAAACTATTGTGTTCAAAGAGGAAAAGGTTTTAGTTTTTTACCCAGACATTTAAAAAGAATATATTTTACAGCAGAAATCACAATCATTAATGTGATATTTTTATCCAAGGTTATCATACCATCAGAATTTTATACCGGCCCCTGCCTATTCCATATCTGTTTCATCCAAAAATCTTCTGTTGTGTTCAAAAAATGTTTGGAACAGTTGGAGGGCGCATAAATAGTGAGTGAGTTTTAATTTTTGGGTGAACTATCTCTTTAACACCATAAAAACACATTTCATTTTGTTGATTTTTTTTACAATGTACAACATGCGTTACATCTTAATGTTTATACATCTGTATTTTGTAGCAAACATTCTAGAACTGAATACAAACCAGCAGTGCAAACAGAATCTTTTACTCCGTAAACTAGGATCAAGCTCTGCCAGGCGTCTCTTCAAACCTTTACTTATTTGCTAACAATGAAAACATTTGATGTGCAGAAAGAGTCGTTACATGACTTGCTCTAAAACTGTTGAATAACAAACACAAGCAGAGATTAGCAGTCATTTGTTTGACGTGTTGGTAACTAAAAGGTGATTTTTTTCTGGTTATCGCCCTCATCTGCCTTTACTGTTCTCTGTGTGGACTGGAAAACTGAACCACGGCATATTTTCCATTGATCATCCAGTCTGGATCCTGAGAGCTGAGCTTCTCGGCCTGACCCGCCTGTAAGCCCACCTGAACATCAGCTTTTAGTGTCCTGAGACTGCAGAGAGGAGCTGGCTGGAACCCACCAAGTGCTCGATCAAACCGAACCGTGTGCTCCCATTTCCTATCACCAGTCAGCTTCCTGTAGTTCAGGTCTCCTTTGAAGAGAATCAGGTCTGAGGTCTGAAGTGTGCTGTAGAGATCCGCTGCATCCATCGGCATGTCACAGAACTCATGGGGCAGAGTCCAAAACAGATGGTCGTGGTAGGACCAGGTGCCCTCTTTCATGAAATGCTTCCATTGGACACCGCTGGCTGACATCCACTTGTGATTGGCTGCCATGGTCTGCTTGATGGTCCACTCAAAGTCTTGTTTAGTGACGTCTGAAACAAACCATGGGATGGACTTGCCATGAAATCGGATTTGCTTGGCCAGCCCTGAGGAAATAAGGAAGTCGGCAAGTACTAGATCAGTTACGAGTTCAAAACCAGCGTTGTCTAAAATGATATCCACTCTTGCATGTTTCATCCCTGAGAATCTGGACCCTTGAGAAGCAACCAGAGTTGACCAAACCATGCTGGAGTCATCCACTAGGATAAAGCGCTGGAGATCAGGGAGAGAATCAATGGGACTTGACTTTTGGGAGTTGTCCTGACCCGCAGAGATGGACAGATCACATTTGTTTCCCCACAGAGAGACCTAGAAAATACACAATAAACCTGATTATGTGAGCAACCCACAGTTTAGCATCAATAAAGTACTCAAGCACATGCTGAGAACAACAGCCACCCCTGGGCATGGGATTTGGGATAAACTGGAAGTCATTTTGGTTAACAAGATTCTCGGTTCTAAATTAAAGATGAGGCTCGTTGAGCTTATGGTTATGGCTCTCACCGAACTCAATTATGATTTCATATCTCCACACAAACAAGAAAACTAGATTCTTGCTTTTGAGAGCAAATGTTGCATAAACAATTGTTTTTAAATGGCATGGATGATTCAGTGTGTGATGCCACAAAAAATATATGGGTTGCAACTAGCCACGTATATCAGAAGTCAAGTTGATCAGCGTCATTCACAGCATACTTCTTTTTCAAAAACATTTAGCAAAAAAATAAATAAATAAAACAGGTGGCATGTCAATAAATGACCACACCAAGGAAATCTGAAGTTGATAAATCTTTAAGAGTGATAAACTGCTGCACCACGTGGATTTTTGGGGTGCCCTCACAAACTGTTGGTTAACTTATTTATAAACTAATTTAACTTCACAAGCGGATCACGTGCTTATGATTGACCACAGATGGTCCTGCATTAGCAACACAGGATTCACCTATCGGATAATTCCTAACTCACTATAAATAAGAGTTCTTACTTTAGTTAATCCCCCCTTCCACCCCTACTCCTCCCTCCTTTTCCTTGACTACTTGGCCAGTAGATGTTTCTGTGTGGAGTTTACATATTCTCCCCGTGCCCATGTGGGTTTTCCCGTTTCCTTCCACAGTCCAAAGACATGTGACATAGGTGAACAGACCTAACCAAATTAGCACCATTGATGAGGTCTTACCATACTGATCCATACTGACCTGGATCAGTTTGAGGAAGTTCTCACGCAGCTGAATCTCAGTCATGTTCTCCATGTTGGTGATGAGCTCCTGAAGGTATGTACAGAGGGATTTAATTGCTTGCTGAGATTCAAAGTAGCTTTGCGTTTTTCCCTCCTTAAACGCATCAAAGTTATGCATCGGTGGACTTTGGAAACAAACAAAATAAATCAATTAAACCACTATAAATGTGCTGATGCAACATGAAGAGTACAATGAACACTGGTTTAACAAAACATTACAATAAACTTTAAGTACATTTTAGATCAGTGTTTCTCAACCACGTTCCTGAAGGACCATCAAAACTGCATGTTTTGGATGTCTCATTTGTCACACCCATCACAGGTCTTTCAGGCACTGCTAATGAGCTGATGATCTAAATCATGTGCGTTCGATTAAGTATGGTATGGAAAATGTGCAGGACTGGTGGTCCTCCAGGAACGTGGTTGAGAAACACTGTTATAAACAGCACTTTAAAATCAGTGCCTGGTCTTTATAAAAAAAAAAAAAAAAAAGTGTAAATTGTCTTGTTAATTATTAAGGGATTTCTAGGCACATAATTCTATTCAGTTATTCTTCATTATTTGATTTAGAACTTTTATGCGTACATTTTAAGGGTTTTCGTGACAATTGTTATTTTTATTTACTGTACTAACATGTAAATTTTGCTCACTAAGTTATACTTCAATTTAAAATATTAAATTAAAATTCTTTTAATATAAAATGTGATTGCCATGTGGTCACGTGTCCTTGTAAAGTGATATCTTAATACTAACCACTTATAATATAACAGTATATTTCTGTTTAAAATATCATATTTCATCTGATTATACTATTTCAGTTACATAACAAGCGTTTGCATTATTATATTGTATGAGATGTTGTGTCCTAAAGTCTTTTTATAGCTTTTCCACGATGGACGTTCAGTGTTCTCCAGCACTAGACTGCAACTCTGCACATGAAGTTTGGCCAGAGAAGAAATGGTTGTGCCAAACTGAGCCTGGTTTCTCTCAGGGTTCACTTTCATCAATTGGTGAAGTTTTGTTCCTTGCACTGGCTTGCTTGGTTTGGGACTTGTGGAGCTGCGCATCAATAGATTTGCTCTTGATTGTTTGGACTTTCAGCAGTGAAAAAACACACTGAACTGAACTAAACTGAAATTCAACTCTGAAATCTGGACTGACAGTTTCAATTTACTAGAACTTCTATGTTAAGCTGCTTTGACACAATCTACATAGTGAAAGCGCTATAGAAATAAAGATGAATTAAACTGAATTGAATTATTGACTGTGGGAAAAGTTGATTAAATATTGTTAATGCAACATGAAAAAGTTCCATCTGAACATTAATTAAATATTAGGCTACTTAGACTTTTTAAAAGAGTTAGATTGTGACAAATCCCAAAGTAATGATTTTACTGTAACACAAATTCTCTTAATTTCTCCTTATAATGCACTGAGTTAGCAGATTTGCGTTACTTCATATACAGAGCCTCCTGGATCCTCCGGTACATGTAACACTCTACATAGAGCCACGGCGACTTGAACCAGCTGACCAGCTGCCCGTTCTCCATCAGGTCCTGCTGTCTTCCCATGTATTCATTCCAGGCCTGTGTGTCCTCAGCATTATCAGTGAGAGCCAGCACAGGTTTGTCCGTCTGCAGCTCATTCCTCAGCTTAGACAGGAAGGAGATGGCCCTCTTCTCTGCCTCTGTCCCCTCCTGATCAAACACAGGAAGTTAAATCTGCTAGTAGATGCATGATTTACTTTAAAAGCAACATAATAAATCACTGAACACTTCAACAAAGTAATACCTCTCCATATTCTTTAAAGAAATTGTCCTTGTTGCGGTGTAATGTGTCAACCACTTTTGTGAGTATAGTCGGTAGTCTGTCTCTCACAGTCAGATAGGCAAAGGACCTAGAAATGATAAATACATTAAGAATCAGAATTCAAATCATTCAGGATAAACATAGTCAAGTTTGTTAGGAGAATATGGAGACATAACTTGAATTTACAATAATAGTAATGCCAATTCGAGAATAGAGGGAATCAGAAATACATAAAACTATAGCATTATATTTATTGAGTGATTGTCATTGTAAATGCGCCTCAAAAGCTCGTTAGTCGACTGTGTAGACATGATATGTGCCTCTCCAGCTGTACATGACTTGACACCATTAAACTATTTAAGTAGGATTTGAATCACGACCATTGTATGTTGTCATGCTTTCGTTTAAACTGAATAACACGTAAAAATACGACAAATATCTTGCTGTATCCTAATTCTACATTAATGTCGTAAACAGCTAGCACGAAAGAATAAATATGTTTATAAAGACATACCCCTCAAACTTAGCAGAGAGCGACTGCGGGGGCAACATTCCCTCTGCCTCCATCTTTGCAAACAGGAAGAACTCGTGAGGTGATTTTCAACAAGCTTTATTTAGGAACGGTCGGTGAACAATCACAAGGTAGTATAATTGTCTAGAATACCGTGTGTCCTTCATTCACATACCGCGGGAGCACATTCAGTCTCAAATAAAACACATCATATTTTATGTTTTATCAGGAATCATACGCCAACTTTAAGCTGTCAGAATCTCTCTTGATCATTGGCACCACTGACCTCTAGTGGGTATGTAAAGAAAACGCCACGATGTCACATCCTTCTCACAATATTCGTGTTTATTTAATTTAAATGACCACGCTATTCACAAACTATTAACTTAGTATCAGTTCAGTTTGAACAGCCACTGGACTGAACACATTTGTTCCACACATAATAAAAAAAGTCCACATTAAATATTCCAAAACCACATTTCATGTTTATTTCAAGTGTTTCATTTATGATTTTAACATCAAGCTCATGTTGGTTTCCTGTAATTGTAGATGATTTGAGCTGGTCAGTCAGTCTGGTCTTTTGGCTGGAATTAGACAGCTTTGAGCACTTTTCTGCTTGTCAAGCTGGGTGACCAGCCGGCCAAAGCTAGACAATTAGCGTATCCAGAAAAGCCCAGAGAGAACCAGCTCAGTCTGGTTTAAATTTCAGTTTTTAACATAGGTAAACTGGGTTGGTTCTAGACCTATTTTTTATCTATTATTTTTATTTCAGTCAAACAAAAACTATCATGTCGATGAGTTAAACACATTGAACCTTTTTATCCTCTGATATGTGTGTGTTGTCCATACGCACAGAATAACACAAACTAATTTTGAAAAGAAAAACATTTTGAACCATTTCCCCACCTTTTAGTTTGCGTGTGTGACAGTCCTTCATTAGGTGCTTTTACATTTACTGTTATCAGTAATAGTAGTGTACTAAACCTCTCTGAGGATAAAATCCTAGAACAGCCCTGTAACTTTTAAGGACTAAATATCTAAGTGATTGTTACTGATTTACTTTCATTGATTTAAAAGATAACTCAGGTTTGTTTTATATATCTAATCTCCATGTAACCTTCAATAACAAAATGCAGATGCTGCTAAACCAACTGAATTTTATTACTCTGTCTACAAACAACAGCAGCAATTCAAACTAAATCATATTTAAGGATGATAATGTGATTTTCAGAAATTGGAAGCAGAAAACACAGTCCCAGATGTCTTTATCACCCCAGTAGACCACATGGCCTGAACAGCAGCTCGTTTTCCACCACCCCCAACTTCCCTTTCCCCTTTATTTTCACAAACCCACAGCTTAAAATTGTCATCCTCATTAAGCATTCCTAAATGCATGCAGGCTAAAGTACTCTTTGAAAATTTCCAAACTTTTTTCTCAATTCTTGTTTGAGTTGATTCACCTTGTTGTTCATTTCCTGACATATCTAACAGGCCTGCCCACATCCTGTTCACTGGACACAAGCGAAAAGAAAAATGTTTAATCTCCAATTGCAGTGTTAAGAATTGAGCTCAACTCCTCAAGGTAAATAATTAAAAAACAACTTTGAAAAAAATATTTCCTCTTATCATTATCGCTGAAGTGTGGCTCATGAAAGACCCCAGTCCTGGTTCAGGATGTCACAGTGGTTACCTTTTTGGTTTAGGGTAAATATAAAAAATTGATATAGTGAGAACACAGATCAAGGATGGTCTTTCTGGGTCCAAAAAAAATATTAATTCAGCACCCTTATTTGGATAGTTCACCCAAAACTGCTAATTCTGTCATTTATTATTATTATTCACTCACCCTTTACTTGTTGCAAACCAGTTTGGCTTTCTTCTGTTTTTGTATTTCATACTATTGAAATCAATGGTTACAGGTTTTCAGGTTTCTTCAAAATATCTTCTTTGCGTCCAACAGAAGAAAAAACAACTTTTGAAACACTTGAGAAAGAGTAAATAGTGAGTACATTTTCATTTTGGGTGAACTATCCCTTTAAGACAAAACAAATGCGTGCAAGTGCAAACTGCTTTATTTTAAAATTTAAGAAAATTAATACATTCATAGTAAACAGATAAAATACATGATCAAATAAATTAGTTAAAAAAATTATACTTAAAAAATGTAGGCTACTCTTATGATCTTTTGTCAATATATTTATTTTGGTAACATATTGTGTTTTTCACTAAAATGATATTAGTATAAATGTTTAGTTGAAAGCACATTTAATGCTGATTATAATTATGTAATAATCCTTATTAAGTACATTGCAACCGGTAGGCGTGAAATCATCGCGCGTCTTCAAATACTACGTGCATTTCTCGTGCTCTCGTTGCTTTTGGCTCCAAAAGTGCACAGTCTGTCTGTCAACTGAAATGCAAATCGCCCTGCTGCGTGTATCTGTCTCGATACGTTATCTTCATGTGGGGGTGGGTAGCGTGACCTACGGCTATCCAACTCCACGAAAATCCGTTTATGTGTAACGTTCACCAACGATCGGCGCCCTCAACATTCATCTCCGCCGCACCGTGAACACATGAGCAGAACGAACGACACCCGTAACGTTCACCAGCGCACTCGTTTGGCGGCTCTCAACGCCAAAGACCGTTTGTTTTGCCATCCCAGGGAAGTGGGTTTTACAACCGCTGTTTTTAAGCCCTTTTAGACAGTCATGTGATTGTAACGTAACCCGACCGGAAAACACCGACGACCATCGCCGCCAATGCTGCGTTTGAGAGGAACAGAGCAGCTGCGAGCCCAACGGACAAGTCCTCCGGTAGCAGACAGCAACTCGCCGAACTCCACAAGCCCGAGCGGAGGAAAGGTACGTGTGTTTACACTTATCAACATTTAATATGTGCGCTGTTTATTGCTTAATTTAGTTTCGTTTATTTCTTCGGTGACCACCCCTTCCCCCAGTGCGTGTGTGTCCGTTTCACGAAGCTCCGTTTATTTTCGCTTCTCGCCTCTGATGCTCGCTCTGCTCCGTTCTGCCTTGTTGTTGTTATGAATTTTCGGCTGTATTGGCGGTACGGTCGCTAGATCGGGTGCTGGTCGAGCAGCGAGCGTCTGCGCGTGATCTTATCAGTCATCACGTTTCAGTTTTTGACGGTTTATTTTCTATTTGCGATGAAAAACAGATTGCGGAAGTGGTCGGTCTCTGCGGGAGATCTGTCCGTTCCACGTGTCTCCGTGGAGGGCGGAGCAAGTTTACAAACCCACAATGAGAGCGAGCTGAAGTTAGACGTGTGATAATCTGTGTATGAGAGATTGAATAGCTCGACAAAACAAACAAAAAATGGCACTGTTTACTTCCTCTCTGGATGTTGGTTGACTCGTCGGGAATTAAATGTCCACCTAGTGAGATTTGTTTATAGAACAACTTAACACAGGTAAAAAGTAAACATGCTTCCGTGAAATAGCAGAAATGTTTGTACACTTACCTGGAATATCATTTATCTACAAAGAGCTACTGGAAAGATGCTACTTCCTCATGGGTGCTGCTGCCATGTTGACATCACATGATCACATGTGGAAAGCAGCAGAGCTCATCAGTCAGGTTCCGGAAATAATAAATCCATTCATTTCTAGTATAGAACTATACATTTACTATGTAGTATTGCTTTTTAAGAATTACATCGAGAGGTAGACATGCTGTGAGGTAAGTTGGTCATGGCAAAAAAAAAAAATTCTTGTTTAAGACTTGTTACCCATTATTCTGCAGAGGAACCCCCACCAAAGAGTGAAAAGCATCATGACAAAATGACTCTTTAGTCCTTGACTGCCCCATAAAGCATACACACTTTGCTAATAAATAATAGTCAAAAAACATTGTCTCTCAAGTAGTGTTTAAATTCATATACTGAATTCATAACTCATTTCTCTGACTATTTTCACTTTCTATGGCAAAAAGTAGTATGAATACGAATACCATGTGGTTCAGTTACTTTCATAAAACACTAATTATCTGGTTAAGTTTCAATATTTGAAGTCACTAATTTGGTTTGGTAACTTTTTATTAAGGCATTTGTTCGGTGACAACTTGCGACAGGCTACCTATATTGTTTACCATGGTAATTTGAATATTTGTCTGAAATCACATGCAAGTATGACTTTTTAAAACAGCATTAGCACTATTTATTTGACTGTGAGCAATCTTGTACTTTGATAGTTGATGGCTGCTAATATGATTTCACTATTTAGAATTTCCAAAGAGTACTTTTCTGAAAAGATTAAGGAGAAAGTCTGAATGTGTGAATATAAAACAAACTTTACCTCAATCAACTTTTTAATCCCTGAAAAGTGCAAAAGTCTTTTCCCGTTAGTTGTTCCATAGGGACTTTACTTTCTTAAAGTTATCTAAACTATGAGTCTCAAATCCAAGCAGCTACAAGTACAATTCTTTTAAACTCTGATTTGAGCCATAGATGTTTATGAATGACAAAAGGACTAAGATATGAGATGCTGTAAATAACTTTAACAAAGGAAAAAACTAATGTAAAGCACTGCAAATTACACTATTGAATTAAAATTAGAGCAATATTAACCTATTTGTTGGTTGCATGTGTGGTGCTTCATGCGACTGCGCAAAGCTAAAGATCGCTTTTAGTGTGCTTTGTTTACTGTGACTCTTTGGTTTGTGTAATTTTCTGTACAGGATAAGGGATAACATGATTCCTACAAAAATTCTGCTTATGTGATTTTCAAAATTAGGTTGAATTTAGGAAATTGATGGGTCAATAAAGGCAACTGATTAATAACCACAGAGCTCCTGATAGGCCTGTCTCTAAACAAGTCTGGTTTGTCATTTATTGCTAAAAATGTATTTCCCTATTTTAAAAAAATTGAATGTTGATGAACATGCCGTCTGTAGAAAAAAAGCTTGCAGGAAACATACTTTTGATACAAAGAAAAAACACAGTATTTTACCCATAATACAAACAATGATTAAATGCATTGATTGGAATCTGAGATTGTCCATTATATGTATGTGTAAATTAGTGTTGTTTAATGATTAATCATGACTAACTGTGCACAAAATGAATATCGTATTTGCATTATGTGCATGTACTGTGTATATTTATTATGTATTATTTGTAAATGCACACACATGCTAGTGTATAAGATTTACATATATTAATATGTATATATCATTTTATTATCATATATATATATTGGGGATGCACCAAAATGGAAATTCTGGAAAGAAACCAAAAAACCTGCATACACTCGGCCGAAAACTGAAAATGCTTTGTAATAATTATTATTTTATTACACAACTGCAATTTTTATAGCCGATTTCCAATTTGTTTCGGTAAATGTGCTGATACCAAATTATATGACCTGCTGATACCAATTTTTGTTAATGCTGTTTTTCTATTATATAATTATTATTCTATATTATAAAATATATTATTCTGAAGATCTTACGAATTTACACAAACCTAATGTTTTAATTATGTAAAATCATATAAATATTCATTATTAAAATAAACAATAGTAAAATGATTAAGTAAATGCAAATGTTAATGTTGTGTGTGATTTAGTCGTGATTAATCGTTTATCAGCACCAGTGTAAAAAATAAAGGAGAGGAAAACAAATGTGTCAATCAGCAGCAGTTAGTAAACAAAGTTCCAGCATTCAAAACAGAAGAGAGTCCATATATTCAAAAGTCACTGCATGATTGGACAGTGAAAGGAGAACAAGCTCAACATGAACTAAAACCATTGTTGAGAAAAGCAGTCTTTTCACACAGCTGTGTGACATTACAGCCCATGCTTTTAAAGACCACTGTCAGGCGTGTCCTTTCTCCATTCGAGATGGGTTGAGTGGAAGTAGCCTCAGGAATGCTGACTGAAGAGCCAGTCATGTGACGCACAAAGCCTGTGATTGACCTTTAGGGTAATGGACATTCAGGCACAGAGGCTGCTGAGCTGGTTTCTGCTAGATGAGGGTTAATAACCTCAGGGATCAGGGCTCATTGTTCAAAGGTTGCCTCATATGTTTGGCCCTTGGCTGTATCTGAACACTCTGTTGGGGCCGCGTTGTCAGGGTTACTTGTAGTCTTCAATATAATTGCTGGTGTACAACCTGACAGTATTCACAATTATTATTATACTGTTATAATTAACAGAATTATTTTATTATTATTATTTTGTTTAAACAATAAGTTTGTAGCATTTAGAGGTCCTAAAATAACAAATATATCTTAGAAGAAAATGCAAAAATTAAATTCAGGTGTGAATTTAAATAGTGTACACTCCATTTGGAGTCTGTTTGTTTGTAAATGTCTAGAGAATGCTTACCTGGGTCTTGCTTAACTGGAAATGCTGAATCTTAAATGTGACTGAGAATCGGATTTGCCTGTAAGTAGTAAAATAATTTGTGTTTTAATTTGGTTAAGTTTTAAATTTTTAAAAATATTTCTGCGTTAAAAGTACTAGGGCTGGGCGATTAATCGAAATCAACATTCACAACCTATTATCGATTTTTCCAGGTCAATTTTTTCAACTAATTTCTCTACAGTTTGTGGAGTCACGTGCTCTGTTTATACTTCTGCGTCGAGTGCATTCAATTGGTCCAGCACAGCCTTCACGCAGTCGCATACCCCTTGCCGTGGCTGATGCCAACCCTAAAGTTATAAAAAAAAAAGTAACTTCATTTTAGGTGATGTATGTTTTAATGTCAGTTGTTCAACATTGATATTCAATGAATAATCATTGATAGTAGGTAGTGTGTGTTTCCTTCAATTATTTTAAAATCAAGTAATGCACCCTTCATTCAAAAATCTCTCACTTGTAATATGTGAGCATATTTACTGCACAACTTGTCAGTAAACTGTGAGGGCAAAAGATAAATAAAATAATTGCTAATTAATCGTAATCAAGTTGGAAAAATTCACTTAATCGATATTTTGATTTAAGGTCAAATCGCCCAGCCCTAAAATTACTGTAATTAAATCCCATCACTTAAAACAGACATTTTCACTTATCTACATATTTCAAGTTAATCATATTCAGTTCTTTTATATTAGTAGCACAAAACATGGGGAAGAGCTGTGTGCCAAAATTTAATGCTTGTGGTTAGAAGTTTGTTCTGAAATTAACAATAGTACTGCTTGTAATAATTATACATATCAAGTGTACCTTAGAGTTTAGCTTATTGTTTGACGTTACAATGTTTTATTTCACATTTATAGCTGTCCACTGCAGATTAAGTCTATGCCAACAGACAACCAAACAGCCTTCTTTCACACAGTCTTTTTTTGGTGCATTGTGGTCTGTAGTAGACAGGAAGTTGACTGTCATCTCTGGCCCCTTCTGTGTAGGTGGAAGTATGGAGCTGGCCAATCATGGTCTTATCCTTCTGCAGCAGCTCAACGCGCAGAGGGAGTTTGGCTTCCTGTGTGACTGCACGGTCGCAATCGGCGATGTCTTTTTCAAAGCACACAAGGCCGTACTGGCTGCATTCTCCAACTACTTCAGAATGCTATTCATACACCAGGACAGGTAAAAGCTTCATATGTGCTGTATCTACGCTAGGTATGTGCTAAAATGCTAGTCTACTAAATATTCATGTTATTGCCTGTAAATGGCTAGTGTTATTAAAGCGGACAATATTGGTTTAAATTAATAAATAGCTGGAAAAAAAATAATTACGCATCACGACACTGTGCAGTATGACAAATGAAAATCCATTTTGAGATTTGGGAAAGAAGGCTTAAGATGTAAACAGTAAAACACTAGGTGTCACACACTTGCTGACTAGGGCTGTATCCAAAATCACCCCATATATCCTCATTCAGTATTTCCCACATTAGTCCACCTAAGTGAGTGAGTGAAGACAAGTGAGTGAATTTGAGCACTGGAAGAAGTGGCATTTTATTTGTCCATTGCTGGTTGATAAATCCTGATTTCTTGGTCTGTATTTTAATTTCTGTTATGTCTTCAAACATTATTTAACAATAAATTAAGTAATATTTGTTTGTAAACTTACACCAATAAGATTCCAATCTTATCATCTTGAGCTCAGATGTGGAAATTTATTCAGTGAGTGACATTGCATCTCTAACCGTTGAGTGTACATCCGTTGTACACTTAATAATGCAGTGATATTGTAGAATTCATTGAGTGCACTTCAGAACATCCACTATGGATTCGGACTAGGGCTGGGCGATATGGCAAAAATGCAATCTCGATAATTATTTTCCACGTTGAACGATAACGGTATATATTTTGTTATATATGTTGTTAATGCTTCTAGATTTAAACAAGTCCCCCAAGAATGACTGAAGCCACAAAAATCAGAGGGTCCATTTAAATGGCATAACATATTTTCGGCCGGTAAATTTTTGGTGGCTGAAAATTCAACACTTTTAGATTCCTATTGTTGCACATTTCTGCTGTGTGATTAGCTCTTAGATCAGTATAGAGTAAACAAGTCCAGAGCTTATCATTGTTATTGACAAATTTTCAATATCATTTATCGGCCCAGCTCTATTTCGGACACCATTACAAATTCGGATACAGCCGAGGTATATTCACTAAACACCTTTCAATCTCACACTACTGAAGTCTTTCAAATTATTTTGTTAACCACAAAGTTTGAATCTGACTGTCAAACATGTTGGATATCAACTGCATGGATGGAATCAAAGTCTGAAGCTAGAAAAATAAATACAGTACAAAATAAATACATACACTGCATTATTTTCATGTCCATTGGCCTAACATCTGTGATTACAGCTTTAGAGAGCACATTTATCAGTGTTATTTAATTATCAGGGTTGTTAAAAATTTACTTTAGATTTGAGTGTTGGTCATGATTACAAAGACCCGGTGTTTGCGTGGATTTCCCTCGGGTGCTTCAGTTTCCCCCACAGTCCAAAGACATGCAGTAGGTGAATTGAATAATGTTTCCCAGTACTGGGTTGCAGCTGGAAGGTGTTAAACATATGCTGGATAAGTTGGCAGTTCATTCCACTGTAGCGCCCCCTTATAAATAAAGGGACTAAGCTGAAGGAAAATGAATGAATGAATAATAGCAAAGGCAATTTACATAAAAAAATGTAAGAAACTAAATTCACAATTAAATATTGACTGCACAAATATTGATAATAGATTCCAATTGACTGTCCACTGTGCATGTCTAATCAGCATTTAAGAACAATCATTTCTCGTTGTTTTTATGAATGAGGCACAATAAATGCATGATATAGAAATACAATTTAAAAAATTTACATTTAACTAATAACCCAAACAGAAGTATTAAAGCAGTTCTCCAGAACAACAATTTGTGAGTGTGTATGTGTGCGTGTCCGTGTCCGTGTGTGTCCCAAACTGAATCTTTGTTGCTTTTGTCTTCTCAACCAGTGACTGTGTTCGCTTAAAGCCTGCTGACATTCAGCCGGACATCTTCAGTTACCTCCTCAACCTGATGTACACTGGCAAACTGGCGACACAGCTCATCGACCCGGCCCGCCTAGAGCAGGGGGTTAAGTTCCTTCACGCATACCCTCTCATTCAGGAGGCAACACTGGCTAGCCATGCGGCTCAAGCACACCCTGAAGTCAATCTCCCTCTGTCATCCTCTCTTTATGGCATTCAGATATCAGACCAACAAGCCACGCTCACAAACCGGCTCTCCACGAGAACACCTCTATCCTCACCATTCGACTTAGAAGGAAGCGGTTTGCTGGATGGGAAGTGCTCTACAGCAAACAAAGCTACTTCATTGACACGGGCTGGATCTAAACACAGGCACGCTCCATCAGAACCAGAGGTAGAAGCGTCTGCGAGCATCAGCCAGTTTCTGAGGGAAAGCGCGGAGCCGGAAACTTCTGCAACTGAAGCGCCGTCATGTTCTCTGAGCGCCAATACAATTCTACACGTGAAGCCCAGCATCATGAGAAGAACTTCCTCTATGAGAAAGCATTACACATGTCATGTTTGTGGAGGCCGCTTCACGCAGCGAGGAGCCTTACGAGAGCATCTGCTCCTGCACACTCAGGCTATGCTTCCCCTGGTGTTGGAGTCTGTCGGCGCAGCTTCCCCAATGCTAAGCGGTGGTGCCGCTACGCCTGAGGTGGAGGAAGTTCTCAGAGGCAGTGAAGCTGCTGCTGCCACTCCAATCATCGTGGATGTACCCAGTGACGGCGAACAGCATCCATACTCAAAAGACTCACCGCATCCTGAAACTGCCATGCCTGTCCCGACGACGACTGCGGTCAGCCTGTGCACAGCACAGCCTCAGGCGGACACGCCGCCTCCATCTGATATCGCTGATATTGACAACCTAGAGGGTGCGGCTGACATGGAGCGGGAAGTGAAGCGGAGGAAATATGAGTGCTCTACTTGTGGCCGCAAGTTTATCCAGAAGAGCCACTGGAGGGAGCACATGTACATTCATACGGGCAAGCCGTACCGCTGCAGCGCCTGTGGCAAGAGCTTCTGCCGGGCCAATCAGGCGGCGCGGCACGTCTGCATGAATCTGGGCTCGGAGCCAGCCTACACCATGGTGGACCGACAGAGCATGGAGCTGTGCGCAGCGGACGACTCCAGTCAGATGGAGGCGATGTTCCTAGGCTCATCGGGGAGACCGTACAAATGCAATGTGTGTGAAATGACCTTCTCCAGCCCTAATGAGGTGATCAAGCACCTCTGCTTCAACCAGGGGGCGCTCTCTGGTGGATCTGCTGGAGACATGGGCATCAGTGGGCTGAACAGTGACAGCCTGGCCAAAGACGAAGGCTCGGATTCATCCAATGGTGGACCGCTGATGACACCCATCAAAACTGAGGAGGTGTTTGTGGAATAGCTTCACACATACATCACTGCAAAGTGTTGCTTTTTTAATGCGTTGCATATGAATTATGGTTAAATTATGAAAAGATGTTAAGCTACAGATGGAAGTTTCTGTTATATTGTTGTTGTTTTCTTCTACTGAAATGTACATTCTGCTTTTTTTTACATTCAAATTTGGTTGGTATATTTATAACCGATTTATATTACATTTAGTCCAACAAGTCAAACTCCTGCTTCATTCTGTGTTTCTTTGAAGGGTTTTATTTGTTGCTTGGGTCATTTAGCGTTTTGGTTGTGGTTAAAGCTCTTCCTCTGTCTAACCGTCTACAGGAAGAGGATGTTGTGAACTGCTGGAATCCTGCACTCATCTCAGTGAAGATCAGACTTCTCATTAGATTCGCTCAAAAGAGTATTTATAATAAAAGCAAAACTTAACACCAACACACTTCTTTTATGGAAATTGATGCAATTTTCTGAGCAGCTAGGTTTGGGTTTTGGGTTAAAGATGAGCATTCTCTACCTCAACTGGCTTTAGACATGCAATACAAGACCAACCTGAAATTTGCATCAAAGGGTCGAGGATCAAAGTCTACTTTATCTTCCAGTGCCTCCGAGTAGTTTTTCTTTCTGACGCTGTTGCTAATTTCTCATTACATGCTCTGGGCTCACAAGAGCAAGGTGTAATTTTAGATAACATTCATGACGCTCAACAGGGATGTTCAATCTGGCCCCGCGTTTATGTTAGCGTTAATGTGACGTAGGATATATTTGCCTAATCATCCACTTTTCAGTTTTTTACAGTACTTTTTTGTGCCAATTAACTTCGCCTAAAGATAAACATCCATGCTGTAGAATTGGTCAGCGGATCGTCAATCTGTTTGCGTTTCTCTCACTGTGGTTAAACATGTTTACAGTCGTGCTGTGTGTGTGTTTAATCAGCGTTAATATTACTGTGTGTGTGAATTTAGCAAACACTGTGGCTAATTCTACACCTGTACGTAACGTTGATTGAAGGGAGAGATTCCTGTCACTGATTTCATTGCGCTACGAGATGATTTGCTTGAATATGCTCTTAAATTGCTTATTTTTGAGTTTTATGTAACTTTTCTAAGTTTATGTACAGTGCTTTATTTACAAAGAATTTTATAATCTCAAAGGTTGTATATTGTTCGATGCATTTACTGTAGAATATTATCCATTTTAGTATAGTCTACATTTGGTTGTTCTTCTGTTGTACCGAGACTGTCAGCGAGTTAAAGCACTGAAACATCCTCATGACTACTCCTCAGTTCTACATCAGGAAACTCCTGTCATTTTAAACCAGGTCCATTTGCGCTCAGATTTCTTTGTCTTTCTCTTTATAAGAGCACCATGATTTCTGTTACTACTGAATAGCTCGTTAGACCACAGGAGTAACCGTTGGCTTCATTTTGTTACATGTAGGCTTTTTCGTTTTTAATTGTGATGTTAATTTGGACAAGGAAATATGTCCCCTAGGTGTAAACATATACATGCAGTCTCATGCCTTTTTTTGTGTAGTATTGTTGTGTCTTCATTATTTGTACATATGCAAGCTGTTACTCTTTCTGCAGTTGTAGGGAAGGTTTGAGGGTGAAGGTTCTTCCTCAAACGCACAAACCCCAAAGCCAAGGCTGTGATCTCTCGCTCCTCAGGAACATGAACTGTCATCTCTGGAAAAAGAAAAATTCCTCATTTGCATTTTCATTGTGAATAATGATGATAATAAATCCTTATGTTTTTGAAATATGCATTGTGATTTCTTAGATTTTTCAACATTTTTTACAGGGTGTCTACGGGGTCTTCAAATGTCTTAAATCTCAAAATCTAAATTTTAGGCCTTAAAAAGTCTTAAATTGACTGAAATATCGTGTTGTACATGTTAAATTTTTTTCTAAACAGGTCTTAATTTTCCTTTGTGTTGCCACCCAATCTGGCCAACACCCATACAATCACCAACAATCCATCTCAATGAAACTTTAAACTTTTTATTCAAATATTTTTTTTTACTCTACCATAATGGTATAATTATTTTCCTGAACATCTATAATAACATCTTTAAAAGTGATCCATGTATTTACTTCTAGGGTCACTGACCTGCACAGATTGTTGTGCATTGATTTAGTTTTATTATAAACTTTTTAAACAATTTTTTTTTTTTTAAGTTTATGTTGGGAAAAAAGTGTGTGAATACAAGTAGAGCTTGCTTGTTTTTACATTATATTTAGGTATTCCGTTAAAAAAATATCTAAAATATTTACATTTTTAAAATTAAGTTATAATTGTATTATTAAATGGATTAAATTATAATTACTTTTTGATATGGCAAATAAAAATCTTTTCCATCTGGGCCATTTGAAAAATTGCTTAGCGTTTAGCCGTTTATGAGTCTAAAATTTCATTTATAATGTTCTTTAAAATGTCTAATTAACTCAGTGAAACCTGCAGAAACCCTGTTTTAAGAAATTAACTTGATTTAGCCAATTAAAAACTGAAAATGTAAAAGGGGGAAAATATTTTAACCTACTAATGAAAATTGTCTTAAATTTTAAATACAAATTCTGAATTTTTTTTTCACCATGTTTTCAGATGTTAACATATAGAGATTTATGTTTGGAGGAATAGCCCAAGTGAAACATTCATTTTCACCAGTTGTCAATTTTTGAAGAGTTGTTATCAGGACTTTACAAAACAAAGAATGTATTATTGTTGTGTAACTGCTTTGTAAACAAATACGTGGACAAATATTTTACCATTGTAGCTGTGGTAAAACAAATATGATAGCACGTTCTAAGTCCACTCAAAAATGAAGATTCTGCCATTTTCATTAGGACGGAAAAGTGGCCTTTTTGAGGGCTCAAAAAAATAATCATACAGGTTTGGAAAAAATATTTTTGTAAACCACAAGATGGCGCCATTGAGTTTTTGATGTGTTGTCTTTTTTTAAGTCTGAATGTCACGACACCAAAATCTGCAACGTTTTTCATTTTTTCATGTTGTTAACAAATTTTAGCCTAAATATTACTAGCATTTTGTTTGGAGGTAATATTTACTGCTGGTTTTCTGTACAGCTATTTACAAACTTTATATGTAATGGATTTTGCAGTGATGCTAAGAGAAAACATTTCTATTTTTTTGTGAAAAAACTTTTAAAATGTAAAGGACCTTTTTTGATGAAATGTTTCTTAATAAATGTATATCAGAAAACCTTTATGTTGTGTATAGCAAGCAACGAAGAACATGAACTGATTTACACTAGCTTTATTTGAATGAAATATAGACATGATTTTGTATCCATACTATTAACAGCTTGAAGAATACAAAAAGAGGTGAGGCTCATGCTACAGGTAAATAACATTCCTTAATGCTTTCATTGGTTATTTTGTTAATATTACAATGACTTAAGGTACATAGGTATACAATTTGTACAAATGTTAAAGAGCTTCACAGTAGACTGTATTATAAAAAGCTAAGAAAAATGTGACTTGTTCATTCAAAAGCGTGACAGTAGTAGCAGAGCTGTTTGTTTCTTTTTTTTTCTATTGAAGCTTATGCAGTCTCCGACATTTGCAAACTTTCTTAACATTTAGAGTGACTGAAGTTTGGCATATGTATTTCCAATAAAACGAAACGAATCTTTATAGCAGTTTTCCACTCTAAATAAACAACTGTCACACTCTATTTGAAAACAGTTTCCCATCATCCTGTCTGCATGTATGGCTATAACATCACTTATTTCAGAGAGGTTGACAATAAGGCATCTACTATGACCTTTAATGAAATAACAGTCTTTAAAACAGAAATTACAAATGTAAAAAATAAAATGATAATGATAAAATAAAATTCTACACAATATTACCGAATACCCACTTATCTGTGAATGAAAACCACGTGCAACTGTGTCGATGGTGGTAATGCAGTTCTCCACGCACAATTTTCTTCTACCCTCTGGTGCATTTTAGGTGTTGAAATATGCATTTTGCTAAGGCTGTTAAACAGTGAAGTGCACATGTATGCTAAAGACAATAAAATGTCCTTTTCTAAATGTTTCCTACTCATGCAGGCGTTTTTATCATCATCATCATCATTATCATCATCATCATCATCATCTATTTTCGCACGGTACCACTAAAAGCAAAACCTAATTGAACACCAGACTCTTTAAAAATGTCAAATGTCACTCATCAATGGTGAAACCGCTCATTGTGATTTGTGTACATGATAAATATACATAATAAAAAGACAAAATTTCACAGTAAGGGACGGAGTGGTATCTACAGAGATGATAATGGCTGGATATGGTTTCAGTGTTCACTGAATTTTACCTCATTTTCACATTACAGCCACTGCATTTATGCGCTTTTTTTCATTTGCTCCAGCTGTAAAAGGCGTATCTGTACCATGTTTGTTAAAGTTACTTGTCTAAATAGCATTGTGTAGTTTTACACCAGCATGACTAGGATGTTTTTTGAAGGGTCGGTGTTCGAGAGGGTTGAGAGAATATTTTAGATAAATACAATATACAAAAAATAAAATAACAACCCTCCTACTGCGACACCACAGACACCCATACAAGAACCACACATACATATTCTCTCATTTCAGAACAGATAATAATAATAATAAAAATGAAAATGTTCATCGTAAAAGTTACAGATATCCGAAGACGAAAAAAAAAAACAGGAAAAGTGTGAGTAGAAGACATCCCTCGATGAATCCAGCGGGGCGCGAGGCCTCATGATATGGCAGCCGAATGATTGTGGATTTGGAAAGAGAGGAATAGAGGGATGAATGAGAGAGAGAAGAGAGATTGGCCTTTAGTCTCTTGCACTGGGATTTGGGACAGAGCACAGTCTCTAGTGTCCTCACAGGCCGCCACTCACTTCCTGCTTTCCGGAAAGCTCTGTGTGTCTCAGTCACGTGACTGCGTTTACAGGCAGACTGCAAAACAGAAAGGAAAGAGGTGAGTGTAATGAAACTTCATCTTTAATCTTTCTATTTTTGGTCTTCTCAGAGTTCCTTAAAATTGAGTAATCTCAGCACATTTTCATTTTTGGGGTGCACTATACCTTCAAAAAAAATTTATCACAAGCTATTATCCTACTGCTATTCCTCACCCATCCTTTCTCATGAATGCACACTATATTCTTTCCATCTGCACTGCATCTTCTGTGCCTCCAACCACTGTCTCACTCTGTATGACTCAGCACAAGTCACCAAGGCAAGAGAGAGAGAGAGAGAGAGAGAGAGAGAGAGAGAGTCCGGCACCAAAGCTCCTGCTGGGATGCTATATTTCAGCAGCCTTTGCTGTACTGCAGTGCTGCATTAGCACTCATCAAACATTTATCAGACACACCCCGTGCTTCTCCCTTCCTCTTCCCATTTCTGCTCACACTTTATCATTAGGACCCATATCAGGTAATACTAATGAGCAATACTTGTTATTTATTAAAAAGAAAAACCTTTATGTATATGGAAATACAACTATGAAAACAAAAGACCACTTCATATTTATCATTGGTTCTCTTGTTTTATCATGAATAGGTCTATGTTTTGAATAAATATTAACTATATATATTATATGAAATAATAACTAAAATATAGGATTTCAGATTTTCAGTAAGTGACAACTGGTCAAGATTGAAGATCAGTTTTTGGTTTGCCAATGTAATTTCTTAACTGTTCTGAAGTTAAAACATTGGTAATGTGCTGTCTAAAATGAATATAACTATGGCACATTTTTTAAATGCTCAAAATTATACTTTGTTATTAATTTAGATTTTTTTAATTACTGCATTTTTACTTGGTTGTTTTTACAGTGTATCTTAAGTAGAACTTGACATGAAATTGTACAATTACCCTTTAAGTGTTTCTTTAGAAGGACCAAATTACAGTACTGAATACAACTTTCCTTGTGCTATACATGTGAATAAGAAATGACGTACTGATGCAAATAGACCGGCTGTACACTGTAAAACTCAACTTTATCAAATGAAATGAGTGTAGGTAACTTAATTTACTTAAAGTTATTTTATTTATTTGAGAACAGTTTTGAACTCAGTTATTTAAATACCTCATTACTTCAACTTAAATGGAAAAGTTCACAGTACTCATATAGATTAGATTTTAAGCTCAAATGGTTTGTAGCAATCGGTTTCCTCAAATGATTTGAGTTGCCTTCACTTATTGAGTTTTACAGTACTCAGTTGGTTTGAGTTCTCTTCATTTATTGGGTTTTACTGTGCTCAAATTGCTTCGTTTACTCAAATGGATTGTTCACAATACTCATTAGGATTAGTTTTTGAACTTAAATGGTTTGTTGCAATCGGTTTTCTTAAATGGCTTGTGTTACCTTAACTTACTGGGTTTTACAGTGTATAAGCACTGTATTTGATCATACAGTGTATCTTTTCAAATAAATCGGTCCTCTAACTACATATTGAAGGCTTTGATGAGTGGAAGAGAATAAGAGAGAGCATTAGGGAGGGGGTGGGGAATTTTACTCGGTCTTTCAGCACAAGTTCATCTCTCTTCACACGGCTTCCCTTTAAGACCCAGCATACAAAGTGAAGGGTCAGGCAGCGGCATTCCTGCTTTGATATCGAAGGTCCCTTGGTTACTGGTACATGGAACAAAAGCTTTTTCATCTCACCAAATGGAAATCCACTCCTAATAAAACTAAGGTCCATTGATGTTTTCAAAAAGGCACCATGTAAAAACTGGCAGGTTCAGTAAGGAATGTAGAACTTTTTAATTTCTGTGATGGACAAAAAATCCCTTTGAAAACATTTTAATTTCTGTTTCTTTTACCATCTAAAATAAAAATTATTAGGCAACATCCTAAAATGAAAAAAGTAAAACTAACCTGCTCATGACACTGTGACAACCTCTGTGGAGACAGGCTCAATCTCATTCCCAACCTCCTCTGCAATGGCATTAGATGTCATTTCTGAAGCAGCCTCCAGTTTGGCAGGTACATTTTTAGCATCTGTCTTTTGACATTCTGGAGCTCTGGATTCTTCCTGGTTTGTTGAAACCTCGGTCTGAGGCTCTTCCAAGTCTTTTTGAGGCCTGTCTTCTGTTGATTCCTGACCCTCTGAACAGTCTTCTTTCATGTTAGTCTCAGGTACATCATCTGCATTTATGACATTTACAACGCCAACATTAAATTCCTGTGCAGTCTCAATCTGTACAGCTGTCAGTGTCACTTGACACTGCTCTGCCACAACCTGGTCTTGACTTGCAACTGTGACAGATGCTTCTGCTGTCTTTTCTTCTGAAACAGCTTTTGTCTTTTGCTGGATTTCTGCTTGCACTTCCTTGAGATCAGACTCAACTTGACTTCTTCCTTCTTCACTTTCTGTGCTCTGACTTTCCTCTTCAGCTTGCTTTAGTTCGACTTCACTTTTTGTTACCTCTGTTTCTTGATGCACATCTGCCAATGAGACTGCAGCGACCTCCTCATTCTGTGCTTGGATTTCATCTGTGATAGAGACTGGCACTGTTTCTGCAATCTGAATGGCTTCATTGACTGTTTTATGGGGTTTCTCTGTGACAATGCGAGTTTCTTCATCATCTTTGCAGATGTTGTCAGATGCTGTTGGCTTGTCTGAACTTGATCTTTCCTCAGTTGTTTCCTCTGAGATTTCATTAACTTTGACTTCCGTTGATGTGATACAGCTCTCCTCAGTAGTCTTCTCAGACACATTTTGCTCGTTGTGTGCCTCAGCAAAGTTTTCTACAACATTTTGAATGATCTCTTGCACAATAACACTGCTCTGTTTCTCAATGATTTCTGCTTCTGTCACTTGGGTTGCCTGGATGACTTCGGTTTCTTCTTTCACATTCTCAGTTACTTCCTCAAGCGCAACACTAACTTTTGTTGAAGCTGCTTCAATGTTTCCCTCAACTACACCTTGAGCAGAGACAACCTCAACCATATTCACTGCAACTTGGATTTTGTGGTCGCCAGTGGAAAGAACAATAGGAGCATTTTCCATAACTGTTTCTTTAGTTATATCTGCTGAATGGGATTCTGTTGTCTCAGATATTGAGCTAACACAGATGGACTCTTTGATGACTGCAAATTCTTCAGTGGCAGCGACAACAGGAATCGGATCTTCTGTAGATGCAGCAGTTTGAGAAGGAGGTACCTCTGGAAGGGTTGCCATGACCTCCTCTGTAACAGCTGTGGAGACACCCTCCACAGATGCTACTTCAACTGTGGCAACAGTCTCTTTAACATCCTCAAGTTCTTGCACTTTCTCACCTTCTGCAACAGCAACATTAGTGACTTCTGCAGTTTGAGCACAGATTGCCTCTTCAACAGTTGCTTCAACAGGACCTGCAGACTCAACCTCAAGGGACTTTTCTGCCATCACTGGCTCTTCAAGAATTTCTGGTTCCTGTTGCACAGCACTGATCACAGCTACTTTAATAGCTGCTACTTCATGGATATCAGCCACACTTTCTGCCTCAGGAGTGTCTTGAATCTCTTCAAACTGTGCTTTCTCTTCAATTGCATTTTCTACGGGCTGATCTTTTAGCTCTGCCTGAACTCCACTAGTATGAGCCTTATGGACCTCATCCTCAGTCACAGTGACCTTTTCAGGCTCCTGTGTTTTTTCTTCAACAGCCACCTCTGTGACTTGTGGCTGGCTAACAACAGTGACTGACTCTACTGAAGGCTTCTGTTTGAGGCTTTCTTTCTCCACTGCCTTTATCCCACTAGTGTCAAGGCCAGTGCAAACAGCGACTGCCTCGTTTTTCTCATGTGCAACCAAGACTGTTTTCTGTTCTTTGATGGCAGACTCAACCAGAAGAGCATCATTGGTGATGGCAACTACTGTTTCCTGCTCATCTGTCATAGTGACAGCCATGGCATTTGTGGTAACACTGATAGTTTCCACAGCTTCTTGTATAACTACATCAGTTTTCCTCTCTACACCATCACCAGGGACAGGGGTTGTCTCCCCTGATGTATCTGGTGATGCTGTAACACGTGAAACAGCAGAAACCATTTCCGTCTCCTCTACTTGTTCAAGGGCTGTAACTGCTTCTGATGTAAGCTCCACAATGTCCTCAGCAATGGTGTTGTCAGTAGATTTGGGTGTGGCAGCTGTGTCGCCTTCTTCAGGTATATCACTTAATTGCTGTCCCTCTGTTTCATCCTCAACATTTTCCACAGTGGTTGAGATCCAAGATGGTGATCTATCTTCAGCTGAGGCCTTTGCCTGAGTGACCGTCGCAGATTCCTGATTTACCTCTTCTGCCTTAACTGCAGCTTCTGCAGATGGTTCGCTGTCATATTCTGAAAGAGGCACCACAGCTGGAGTATCAAAGTCATCCTCTGCAGAGCCAACGTCAGATGATACCTGCTCTTGCTTACCATCAGACTTCTTTTTCCTGCGTGGAATCAATTTTCTCAAAGAGAAAGAGGACTCTTCTTTTTGGGTTTCACTATCAGAAGTTGTCTGCTCTGGGCCTGAGGCTTCATCAGATTTGTCTTCTGCTTTAGTTTTCTTTCTCTGGGTTACCAGCCTCTTGAAGGACTCCCAGGTAGACACAAGTTCGCCCTCTGGTTCAGGGGAAGAAGCCAAATTATCATGGTCAGCTTCACCGGAGCTTACAAGAGGGGACTCGGCAGTCTTTGTCGGCTCTTCTTCGGATGGCTGCACTTCTTCAATTTTAGCTTCTTCATCATCAGAATCAGAAGTCTTTCTGGCCCTTTTTTTAGATGACCCCACACAAATAAGAGCTTCCCAGGACACAGATGTATCCATTTTTCTCTTTGGCTCTTCTGCAACAGATTCAGGCTTCTCACCTTTTGGCTCAGTCTTAGATTCTGCCTGTGCCTCTTCTTTAGTATCTTCTTTAGGCTCTTCTTTAGATGGTACATCCTCTGATAGTTTAGGCTCATCAGCTTTTTCATCAGAGATGGCACTCTCTGTTGAAGATAGGGTAGAAGATTTGGGTTTGTCTCCAGGTGCTTCATCTTCACTCTCAGATGGCCTTTTGACACGCTTTTTTGGAGTGACTAGTTTTTTGAAAGAGGACCAAGGTAAAATTCCTTCTTTCTTCTTTTCGCCATCAGATGTGACTGGTTCACCATCGGGCTCTACTGCTTGGGCCACCTCAGCTTGAATTACCTCCCCTACAACATGCTCACCAGATTCTTCTGGAGAAGATGCTCCACTGTCAGGTTTCTGGGGTTCAGTACACTCTGACTGGACTGTTTCAGCAGCTTGTTCACTTGGTTCTGTTTGCTTTGACTCTGCATCTTTCTTACTCTTATGCTTTTTGGATGACAGCTTTTTTAGACCTGCTCCTGTAAACAGCTTCTTAAGTGGGCTTCCATGAGCTTTAGATTTCTCTTGAGATGACAAGATTTCAGGTTCAGTGGTAACCTCTTCTGAAATATCTGGCTTGTCACTTGTTTTTGCATTA
Source organism: Danio tinwini (assembly GCA_903798205.1). Classification (NCBI taxonomy): domain Eukaryota; kingdom Metazoa; phylum Chordata; class Actinopteri; order Cypriniformes; family Danionidae; genus Danio; species Danio tinwini. The sequence continues at coordinate 8,882,422 of CAIGQZ010035027.1, forward strand.
TCCGCAGGTTGGGTTGTTTCAACAGCTGGAGCTTCAGCAGGTTCAGTCTGAGTCACAGTTTCAGCTTCACTTGTAACCTCAGTCTCTACTTTAAGATCTTGTTGATCTTCTTTCTCAGTGGGAGTCACTTCATTGGTCGTTTCAGCAGTCGTTTCGGCTTTAGTTTCAACAGTTTTAAATTGTTTCTCTGTCTGCTCTCCCTCAGCTGGTTTGTTTTCAGCATCAACTTTAGCTTCTTCTGTAGCCTCAGGAACACCCTCTGCTGTTTCCTCAGTTTCCTTAATGTCATCTTCCGCAGGCTTTTCCTTGACTTGTTCCTCATCTTTTGGCTTTTTGAAGCTTGCCTTTTTTCGCAGGTTAGAAAAGATTCCCTGAGTAAAAAATCGCTTAAAGGGACTTTGTGTCTCCTGAGAGGGTGGGCTTGTGGGCGATTCAGTTGGCACTTCCGGCTCTGGTTCTTTCTCTGATATTGTCCCTGTTTCTTCAGCAGGTTTTTCAGTTTCAACATCACTGGCCTTTTCTGTCTCTGATGGGGCATCAACTACAGTTTGTTCTGCTGGTTCCTCTGCCTTCTCAGTCACTTCTTCAGCTTTAGCCTCATTTTCTGTGGTTTCTGGTGACTTTTCTTCCACAGACTTGTCCTCCTCTGCAGCAGGTTCCTCTTTCTTTTCCTCAGTGGCTGCATCTGCACCATTCTCTGCTTCCTTCACTGTCAGCAGTTGCACAGGCTCAGTCTTCTCATTCTTGTCTTTCTTCAGTGTGAACTTGAATCCAACAAAACGGAAAATCTTCTTGAAGCCCACTTCATTGGCCTCTTCTTGTTTTTCCTCTACCACCTTCTCTTCAGCAGTTGTAATCTCATCTGCATTTGCAGAATCGTCTCCTTTCTCTCCATTAACTTGAGGGGCAACCTCTTCCTGGTGCACCTCTATTGTTTCAGGACTGTCTTCTTTTGGGGAAGTGTCCGTTTGGCCAACTGAAATAAAAGAAAATGAAAGATTTTATTAAATTGCTTGCATAAATTAATTTGCTTACGGTTGCTCAAGATAATTAAACATCTCAGAAATAAAATAATCAGGTCATCATTATTGAAATCTTCAATTTAACAGATTATTAAATAACATAACACTCCAAGCCTTTAAAAACGCCTTTGTCTTTTGTCTCTTGTGGATAGTCAACCCTCAAAAAGAATAAGTTTAGAAAACAGGTTAGTAATTATAGTAACAAAAGCAAAATACATGATCTAGTGAGATGATAAATTCAAGGCGGAGGACTGTGTCATTTGAAGGAAATCAGAGCCACATTGCTGGAAAACCTGCAAAAACATTTTCCCTCCATACAGATTTAATCAGGCATATGATGGCAATCTGATATTAAGTTTACATATTCTGTTCTCTTGCCTGTAAATGTTAACCAAAACTATAAAGTGGAAAGTGATGACAACAGTTAACTTAAAGGCAAACAGGGGAAATTTCCATGTAGTAAGCTTCACAGCTATGCAGCATATGTTGCCAAACTTTTGTACTATGAAATTGACCTGATTTCATAAAAGACAGCAAACTCATAATGAAGGGGCTTGTTTGTGATAGTACTTTACTAATATTAATCTGTAAATAAGCACAGTAACCATCTGAAACAAAATGTAACTAAAATTACAACAGGTGGATAAACAATAAAACACACACACACACACACACACACACACACACACACACACACACACACACTTATAATGTCTTAAATTCCTCCCTCATCTATCTGTGTTTTGACAGGAGTGGGTTGGTTTTGAGGGTGTGGGTCTAGGAAGTGGGAGTCATGTTCACATATAGTGTGGGCCTGCTAGAGGCCCAGTTTCCCTTTGACATCCAACCTAGCTCACATCTGGCTCTGCTTGCTCTTGCTTTGGGGTCTGAAACCCACCCAGTGACTTTAAAAACAAATTCCAAACATTTTTAATGCATGGATATCACATTACTTGGCATCCTACACAATTGTATGACACAGGCCTATATAAAGCAAACCCATTTATCAAACTAACAACTTAAGCCAGCGATCAAAAAGATTTATAAATTGTTTTAAAATAACTTTATTTTTATGTGACTGGTAAAGCCTTACCCTACCATCAATTGTTTACAATGAAACAACAAAATAGAATAAATACCAATTTACTTAATCATGCCATGGTCACCCAGTGGAAAATTCATTTACATTCTTACATTTACTTATCCGCCTTCAGTCAGTTTAAATGAAGATAGCTTCTCTGTGGTTTCAAAGTATGCTGTAAATGTAGTAAAGCACAAATCTAATCCCACAATTCAATGTGGTACTGGGGTGCAATGGCATCCCCATCCCCCTACAATACAACAAGCCATCCCCCCCACAGACCAAACCCAATTCTAAACTTTAGCTTAGGAAGACTGTATTGTGTTGTGCTCTTTGTCTTCAAATGGGCCCCTGGTTTTTTCCTGCTTTAGCTAAAAAGGGTGGGGGGCCACACTATTGTCTGCCCTGGAACCTAAACTACCATGATGAAATCCTTGCTGTAAAATTGGAAAGGGACATTATGGGAAACCATATAGGATGACAAATAGAAAATCTTGATAATATGAAAAGCTGTAAAACTTTTGGAAATGTTTGGCAGTATCTAAAAGGAGTATATAAATTAGGCAACATTTAGAAAAAGTAAACTATAACATGCTGCTGTTGCCACACACAGCCGGAGATATGTCTGTGCAGCTTGTATGTGGATTTATTTTTACTTGAGTATGGAAGCCAAAATGGGTCAGGGACTATGGGTAAGCCATCAGTCGCCCTACATTTGCCTTTGTCTCAGATTGGGGAAACTCGAGCCAAGGAATTCGATAGCGTGTCTGTTGTGGCTGTTAAAGTATAGAACTGTGGGAGGGGGCAGATGCCATCTAAAATCACAGTAGTTTGATAGCTGGGCTTTCTGGAAAGCTGGGGGGAGGGTGGATGTTTGTTGAGATGGGTCTGAGGTAATGGTCAACAACCCCCTACCCCTTGCTGTTACATGCAAATGCAGGCTGTTCATTAGTGGAATCTGTGAGTTTAGGGAAGTTGCAGGAAGAATGAGCAGTAGACTGACTGCCGGACCCCCACCAGGCCAACAGCCCCACCTCCCACACAAAATAACTATGATTTGGTGACTCTTGCTCCCTTTCATTTGAGTTGAATGGAAAAATCAAGATTTCGTAACTGATACTATCAATATCTTTTTTAGAATAGATTGTGGTGAATAAAATCATCAAGAATGCAAAAAATGCAATAAACCTGCAATAGGCTCTGTTTATATATCTTTGCGATGATTAAAGCAAATTAAAGTGAAATTAAATAGTCAATTTAGGATAGAATAGAAAAACTAAGATAAGCATCTCCATACAAAAAGCTTAATAAACATTTGCAGCTAATCAAAACTGTTTCTGAAGTCATGTGCAGAAGGTAATCAATTCCATACACACACCCACACCACCTCTAGAGAACCCTGACTAAGATCTGAGGAGCTTAAAAACTCATTAAAATTCCTGAAAAAAGAAGGACATCTGAGACCACTGAAGCCCATCAGCTCTGAAACTTCCAAGAAACCTCTACAGTACATGAACAAACCCACCTAACGGTTTGCCTCTTTTTTTTTACATAATATCAACTCACAGTATTAGACTTAAGCTGATTCCCAGTACATAATAAAAAGGAATGGATCACCCTGAAATTTAATTTTCATCATATTCTCATTACTACAAATCAGCATGAGCTTTCACTCCGCACAAGAAAAGATATTTTCTTATAAAGTTTTGTAACCAAACATATGCTGGTCCTTATCAACTTCCTTAATATTTTTTATACTATGGAAGTCAATGGAGCTGCTGTTTGCTTACATACATTCTTCTAATTATCTTTTTTTTTTGGTTAAAAGAGAGTGGAACTCACAAGTTCTGGGTGAGCACACAACGATGACACAATTTTAATTTAGGGATGAACTATCCCATTAATGGTTAACGTTTTACAGTCAACACCCAAGCACCACTGTCCACATGCTCATTCAAAAAGCATTATGTTTCTGTGAAAAACTGAAACCTTTCATGAACCCTTGATTTATCATAAGTTCTATGAGACTAAGACTCAAGGAAACACAGAATAAATAAATAAACATACAAACTAATGATTCTAATGAAAAACCTATTCAATATTTTCAGATATAGAACAACAGATATAGAACATTACCCTCTACACAAAGATGCCACAGCGTACAGATGAGATGGCCTCAATTCAATTGTGTCCAATACATATCTTAAGATGACCCAATAATAATAAAAAACAGTAACCATCTCCACGGTTCTTAAATATGAACCACAATTCACATATTTTAAATGCATCTTACCTGTTAGAGTTATTGTCCCAAGCATTTCAAAAACTTTTGCAAACACTTCTCAGGGGGGAAAAAGGAAAAAGAAAAAAGATTTGCGGTTTATCTTTTGCTGACAGTGATGCTTTTTGAACGCCCCTCTTGTAAAAGTCCTGCTTCCCCTCAGATTATGATCAGCTGATTGGCTTTAAAGCTACACTCTTGTTTCCCTCTCTTTCTCTATGATGTGAGCTCGTGTCGAGGCCAGGCGTCTCTTCTCCTCGGTTTCTGGGTGAGAATGAGGAGAGCGGGAGGGTAACACACATTTCAACAGACAGTGACACATGTCCTATGTGGGACCACCCCACCCATGCCCCCTCATAACCCCCCACTCCTCCTTTTTTCAGCTGTTCTCCACTCAATGAGTTTCCCTCTTCCTTCCCCCTCCACTCCTCTTCACACACTCCCTCCACCCACTCACTTTAAACTCCAACATTCCTCTTCCCAACTTTTTCTTTCCCTGTCTAAAATGATCGTCCAGCAATAGCTAAAGTGTGTGTGTGTGTGTGTGTGTGTGTGTGTGTGTGTGTGTGTGTGTGTGTGTGTGTGTGTGTGTCAAGGGAGGAAGGATTACTCATGTTATCAAAGGCATTTCTGTACATGATGTTTTACAGAGCACCACAGACCCCTCCCGTCTTTCATTCTAGATGGTGAATTCCATATGACACAAAAATGGACACGGGTGAAATAAGGACCTCCACAGTATGTTCTGATATATCTTATCTCTCCGTTGACTCTCTTTTTCATTCTACCAAGTAAATATCAGCTTCGCTCTTTAATATTAAAGTATGCAGGGTTGAAAATGAAAACTTTTACCACATCTGGCAAGGCAAGGGCAAGAGACATAAAATAAAATGAAAAACAATTCTTAGATGTTGTAAATAAAGATTAAAATATTATGATTACATAAAAATACAAATGAATTCAATGTGTTACTTTTAGTTCCATTATTTTTGAAACTTACTATAATTTTTTGGGGGGAAATGTTAATGCAAGTCACACCATTTTACTCTCACCACATCATTTTTCCAGTCATAAATACAATTATAAACCATATTTTCGCACTAATCATATTTTAATTTCATTTAAATTGAATTACACAGTAAAAAAGTGGTAAATTGTATTTAAACTCATAAAAATAAGTTTTGTAGTAACTTATTAATGGTTAAATAGGTTTTATGAAATAAAATATTTAGTTTATTTAAGTGTTAATAACATTTCACCCCAATGAAACCACCTAATTTAGATACTACTATTTTGGATTACATTTTACAAGTGAATAATAAAACACTTGAACATTGCCTTGACTAATCTGTCCCAGGTCAACATAAGAGGATTTCATTATATATTTTTGTGTTTTCATGGTTTAATGTGATAAATATTCTAGATTTACAGAAAAAAAACACAGATTTGATCCATTTTTTGCTACAAGCCTTGAAAATATATGTTATCTGACTAAAGTGAGCTGTTCTTAGATTTTTCAGGAAAAATTATCTTTATTTTAAAAATCCCTTAAAAAGTATTTCTATGTGAACTGCGCTAAAGTAAAAGGTTAGCAAATAAAGTGACTTCCCATTTCGAATGAGACTTGAATGCTAATGTAATGAGGCTGCCACTCTAAAGTGCTAACGGTTCATTCAAAGCGTAAACTGAGGCAGCTTTTTTATTCAACTTTTGTTGAAGCAGGATGGCTGAAGAATGCCAGCGAGATTCCTCAGCATACAGGGCTCTAATCAGACATCTCGCACCTTGCCATTGTTCCCACGGAATGTGTGAATTCCAGCTCAAATTTTCTACTAAACGGGTGATAACAACCCTAATCCAGTTTGGTCCAGAACCTACAGACAACACGGAAACTCATCTGGTTAAGCCTGGTATTTTATCTCTGCTAAACTGGATGCTTTCTCTCTGATTTACACGTTTTTCTGATGTTTAAGATACTGAACTGTCTGGAATGTAACACCGTGCTTTAACATAAGTGTTTGGGTGCAATGCTAGAGGGGACAAGTAGGGCAAATTCTTCTTGAATAGCTGATGAATAGCCGTCTTCAGACTTTATTGTGATCTACAGCACCAGACAGGGCCATGGGGCTCAGATCAGAGGGTTTTGAGGGAAAGGCTTTTTGTCCCCAGTGACTCCACGGGAGTGGAATTCAATAAGCACAAACTCTCACACTGAAGATGGCGTGAGTCACTCCCTTTCTACTGTAATAGGCATTCCTCAAAAGAGGAAGCTTGTACTCTACTCCTTCCTGCATGTACCACTCACTAGCTGACTCATAACTGAAGATTTGACTATGAAGACACTTTTACATGAATGGCAGTATTCTGATATTAACAACATTAAGACAAATTAAGAATCAACCAAGTAAAAAAAAATAGCCATGATCACAGTAAACACAAACTGAATGAAGGCGCGAGTAGGCAAGTAAGAAGTATATATTATAATATGCAATCACACGGTTTCAGACTTGATCGGAATCGGATGTTACCTACCGATCAAGACTCAAATATATATATATATATATATGAGGTGCCATTTGATTTTATATAAAAGATTTTTACACTAAAGTCACAAAGTGAAGAATTGATGCTATTTATTACTTGATTGTTCAAGCTACCTCACAGAAGTGCTCTGTTTGTTAACAGAATTGTTAAATGTTAAAATAAGAATTAATATTAAATAAAATATTAAATAAAAAATGAATTAAATAAATTAAATTAGAAACATCCTGGATCTGTTTCTTCACCCTTCTTTATTTTATTTTCTTATGTATTATAGAAGTATTCTAGATCCGTAGATTTTTTAAATCAAATGACTTGGACTCTAGGGCACAAAAACTCAACCGGGACATCCCTAATTACCACTGTAATTGCAAATTATAATATATACTTACACCTTAATCACACTGTTTCCATTATATATGACATTTCACTGCATTTTATAACAAGATGCACACATAGCAGTGGTTAACAATTTGACAGCAAAAAAAGAGCACAGCTATGGCAAGAATTTGTATCCACCATAATCTGTATAATGTATATGGTGCCCTTACTAAGAAAAGTGAGTAAACCCCATGTCTTAAAATAAATGAACTATGGGCATAATTACAGTCAACTCATCAGTTCCATGTTACAATGGATTAACTCACTTTTTAAAGCAAAGTCAACTTAAAGACACTTTTAAAAGACAATTTATACTCCTGCGTTGAGTGCAATCGCACAGTCGCATAATATTCACACAGCCTGACACAAACCTCCACAAAATTGCAACTACACTGCAATGATGCAGAGTTCAAAATTGGTGAGCTTGGTAGTAGTGACGATTATGAGTAAGGCAGAGAGTCCTCTCGAGTCCCACAGAGGAGCTCTGGATGGATACTTTAGTTTTGTGTTTACTTTATGATTAAAGTCAATTAACATTCACTGATTTTCACCTCTTTCTTCTTTTAATAAGTTTGAACTAACACAGTGAAAACCCCATTGCCTAGTTGCGATTCAGAAGTGTTACTGCAGAGCAAGACAGACAGAACAGGGTCTATAAATGCTTAGAGGTCTATAAATGCTCACAACAGCCTCAGCTGTCTGCTTTTTAAAAAAAGTAACTAATTGCTTTTTAGAGTGTGGAGTGAATGTCAGATGGCATCACTTGTGCCACTTTGTACTATAACCTAAAACACAGGAGGAAAAGCAACACGAGTACACACCTTAATTATCTTATTCAGAATGAAGTACATAACTAGATTACTGATGTTCATTAACGTGCAGAAGGATAGCATGAGTGGCCTCTTCTAGCCTGATGTGGTAAGATGTGATAAAATAACAACAAACAATTGCAGTCATGGCTAAGGATGACATGCATGTTATCTCCTGCATCAGGGAAGCGTGATCAAACAGAAAAGCGTGAGCTGTCGGCAGTCTGTTTTGGCTGGGAATATATGGAGGTAGGCTTCCCACTGGCCTGGGGACTTGCAGGGGATACTGGGACGTCATTGCAGACCCCAACTCACACACGTACACACATACTTCCAGATACACACGCCCTCATCTGTGCACGCATTCCTGCAGCCAGGAAGATGATGCTGAAATAATGGGAGGAAAAGGAAATGAGAGCTGTGCGAAGATCTGGACCGGATCAGACCGATGTCTCCAAGCCTTCAGCATTCTCCTGTTGTGTACTTCCATCTGATTTCACTCACTGCATTATATTTAAAACTGTATCAAGAGATTTCGCAACTTCCTCCAACTCTATGCCTACATTAAGCCTTTCTTGTTTTATTCTGGCCATTTCCTTTGCTTTCTATGGATGGAGGAAGCTGAGGAATGCTTGCACAGGAAGAACGCTCATTCTTTTGCGTCATTGCTTCCTCTTTCTTCACCAGTTTCCTTGACTGTTAGGTAATTTCTTTCCCTGGGCTAATTTTTTCACTTTTCAGAAAGGATAGTTTGACAATGACTCAGATTACTGATAGTACATAATCACTCTATGAATTGTCACAGTGTCCGGGACAGTGTGTAACAGTGACATCATAATTTATGGTACAGTGCGATAATTTGAAGAGAGAAAAAAAATGTATGTATGTGGTCAAATGCATTCAACGAACAAAAAGAGCGCCTTCTCTTTGGTTTGCTGACCTATACATGATTGGTATGTGTGAAGTAAAGCACACCGAAAAGAAGATTTTCCCTCAAGTGTGTTATTTTAAAACGCATATTACAAATTAAATTGAAGTTGCAATCCCCCTCCTTTACTTATGCTTGCTTTCACACTTTATTATGTGTTAAAATGTCTGTGGTGTTTCCCATTAATGGGTTACAGCTGGAAGGGCATCCGCTGCGTAAAATATATGCTGGATAAGTTGATGGTTCATTCCACTGTGGCGACCCCAGATTAATAAAGGGACTAAGCCGAAAAGAAAATGAAGGAATTAATGTCTGTGCTACAATTATTCCAGACTCAAACTCAATCACAATTTAATTGACAAACAAATTCTCATTGTGAAATTTGGTCGCATAAATTATATTTAACCAGAAGCCATACCTGAAACGACATCACAAAATTATGAAAATACACAGCAGTTACTGTTTACCACTTAATAGGCCATAGTGTCTTTACACATTATTCTGAGCAGACATAGAGCCGTTTTAGGGCCAGCTTAAATCAGCTATGTAAAGCATATTTCTTTGATAAACACTGTCACTAAGCCAAATGTGCTGCATTTCACTTGCACATGAGTTAAGTTGTGGTCACTCTGGACTTTTCACTCCATTCATACGCACACAAATGCGTCAGACCAGTATAGTGAAAAATTGAGTCCCCCCTGCAATCTAGTCCGCTTAGGACCCCTAAGGGTTCATCTGAGGTGAATGCCTGATCAAAAGCTATTACTGTGATGCCTTGTTGTGTGGCTAATCAGTAGCCAGGAGGCTAATTTTAGAGGTATGATTATGCTAGCACACAAGCTAACTGGGCTAAGTAAACAGTAAGATAAATGCTCAATTTCATAACCCATGCATGCCTTTAAATATACATAAGTATATGAAAGAGTCAACACTTATAAATGCCATTTAATGGTGAAATGAAATAGTCATTAAAACTCTCTTTACATTATGTAAATTATGAACATGATTTCATATACTTTACTATATACAAACTATATCTATTACAACTCCAGTAAAACAAAAGGATCACTTAGGGTCCTATAGGTGGACCCAGTTCTCAGGGGGGACTCGATTTCTCATGACACTGGAAACGCAAGCTTGTGCGACTAGTTTTGCAGGTCCCTGCATTGCAAAGTTCAAGCTTGGTGAATCTTGCATCACGTGATTGAGTGAGACCAATTCGAAGATCAAAACATGACCTCCCTTGACAGAAATTGAAAATATGGACCAATTGCTCGCTTTTTTAAATGTCAAATCATCTTGTTTAATCCCGCACCTTTTCGCAACGTCATACAACAGAATTTCGCATGCTCAAACTCTAGAGTGACATAAGTCATGCTCATTTATTATGGTATACACAGAATTTTGTTCAATAAACTCCTTATTTTCTGCTTACTAATGGTTATTAATATAGTAGTTGGGATTAGGTATTGTAGGATTTGAGATGTAGAATAAGATAATGCATAATAAGTCTTTTATAAGCAAAAATAAATATCTTGATAATTGCGCATTGATGGATTTGATCTTCAGCGCTTGGACTTTCAGCAGTGAAAATTAAACCACACTGAACTGAACTAAATTGAACTTTAACTCTGAAAACTGGACTGACACAGTTTCAATTGCAATTTACAAGAACTTCTATGTTAAGCTGCTTTAACACAATCTACATTGTAAAAGTGCTATAGAAATAAAAAGATGAATAATAGGCAGGTAACAAGAAACAAGGTAATAGGGAGTTTTGGTACTTCAACTAATTTTAAGGTCAATATTATTAGCCCCTGATTGGCTTCAGGACAAATAACTGCTGTCCAATGACTTTCCTAATTAACTTAACCTTACCTAGTAAATGTAATTAACCTACTTAAGCCTTTAAATTGCATTTCAAGCTAAATACTGGTATTTTGTAAAAATAAATAGTAAAATATTAAGTTCATCATGTCATCATGAAAAAGATCAAAGAAATTAGATACTATTATGTTTACAAATGTGTTGAAAAAATATTTTCTCTATTAAACAGCACTTTGCAAATGTTTTAAAGAAATAATCATTTCTAAGTACTACTGATTTTGTCTTCAACTATATATACCATTATTCTGTCCAGATTTAGATAAGATAACTAAAAATTTTAATAATAGCCGGCCCAACAAGGTTAATAATAAACAAGGCCCATAGCATAACCTAACCTAACCTAACATAATGTAACATAACATAACATAACATAACATAACATAACATAACATAACATAACATAACATAACATAACATAACATAACATAACAT
>CAIGQZ010035027.1:8895570-8918420 GCA_903798205.1 Danio tinwini
AAAATAACTTAGAATAACAGTCCAAAAACTAGTAAACCCAAATGTATGTTATAGAAAAATAGTAAATACAAATTTAAAAAAGAGGAAAAATCAGAAAAGAAAAAAAAAACATTTTATTGTTGAAATTTTGTAGGTTGTAATAACTTTTTTTTTTTTTTTTTTTTACAATATTTTGCTTGAATTTAATTTCATTATCTTTCAATTTCCAAATATGTTTGTGACTAAAATATTATTTTAATAAATATATCTGTTTAATAAATCTGTTTTGTTTAAATGCACCAAAATATATCACCTATATTCACTGAGAAATTGATAAAAATATACATTTTTAAAATAAAGTGTACTTATTTATGCTGAGCACTGTATGTATTTGATTCATAGCTGTACATGAGTTTGTAATTTCCTGCTGATAAATACACATCAGTTCAATCTGCTGCCTCACGCTGTTTCCTTGTTGTGTTAAATACTTCACCCAAAAAATAAAATTTAGACATAATTTACACACCTTTCACTTGTTCAAACACTTTTTAATGTATTTCATTAGTTCATAATGGTTTAAAACCACAGAAAGGGGAGTAAATAATGAGGTAATTTTCATTTATTTTTCACTTATCCCCATAACATGCATTTTCAGTGATTCTATAACAAGCAGAGATGCATTCGAATTGTAACCCGGTAACATACCTTAAAATGCATCTCTTGCAAGCATTTATGTTCATATTTGGCTTATTTCTGTATATCATTTTGGGAAGCACTTTTTTGTGTACAAACACTGAAGAAGTTCAGTTAAGTTCAGTTTACTTATAAAGCACATTAAAATGACCACAGTCTTACCAAAGTTCTGCACAGGTAAGCCTAAAAAGGGACTAATTACACTATAGACAGATAAAACATGACATTCATTGTAGTTTAAAAGCAACAGAAAACATTTTGAAATGCTTTGTCACAACACATCCCATAACCATTACATTTTTCGAAGGTCAATATAAGGAGAATATGTGGTCTTTCGGGGTTCTTTCAATGCATTCGAAAACTGAGCATTTAGACTGTAAAAGCAATCTGGTTGAATTCATTTTTATCTACATCTGGAACTGGTTCTGGTTGAGCAAATCAAGCTTAAATAGTTCTGGACCCCATTTACACCTGTATTTAGCATAATAAAAACCTTAATACCAAGTGTAAACAAGCCTCAGTGAGTGAGCCTAGTGAATTGTTCTCTCTCACTATGACCATTTGAAAAGCCAAGTATAGTCAAATTCAAAATAGTTACTGATTAAAGGAAATTATATGAAAAGTGTGTGTGTGTGTGTGTGTGTGTGTGTGTGTGTGTGTTTTATATCAAGCGCACTACTTTCGTCTTAGTTGATTTTGGCAGGCGAAACATTGCACAAGACATTTCTGGCAGAGTGGATACCAAAATAATCATACTTGTCTCTCTCATCTGTCTGTATGTGACTCGATGTACATGGTTTCAATTGTAAAATTGCACCGAAAACTGACAGCATCATATTTTGGGGGGCTTTCTAAACAATGGAGAACAGACAGATATATCAACACATTCATTTTACACACATTATTCTCCCGGTATGTTTCTGCAACATGTTCCAGGGATTTTTCTGGCACTCTGGAGATGTTGGAGAGAAAATGAATGGCTGGACAGAGCATGCAAGAAAATTATGGCTAAACACTCTTGGCTGGCATTGCAACATTAATCATGCAGATTAAATAAAGCCTGTATTGAGGCATTTTGGGAAAAATTCAAGGGCTTGTCCTGGTATTGTCAAGGGTGAAAGTTTTATACATAACGTCTCATTGCATCTACAGCTACAGCAATAAAGAACTATTTTTATTTGTCTGTAAATATGTCTACACTATCAGATGTGGAACAGACCATTTATTTTAAAGAGACCATAACCCCTTTTTGTTGTCCACCTGGTTTCTCACTCAATAAATCTTTCATTTGTTTTCTGCTTTTACATACTGTAAGACAAAAAGAAAAAATGTTTATGAGAGAAACAACAATGTGCGATTTATGAAAAGCTGTGAAAAGTTTGACTCAAGAACATGTCAGTGACAATTATAGCAGATGTTTGGTCTCTTTTTTTAAAGGAACGCTTCACTTTTTTGGGGGAAATAGGCAAATTTTACTATTCACCTAGCACTAAAAGTTGCATTTTTTCATTAAGGAATCAATTCAGCCAATCTACAGGTCTGAGGGGACCGTTTTTAGCTTAGCTTAGCATAAATCATGGAATTGAATTAGACCATTAGCATCTCCCTCCAAAAAAAAAAAAAAAACTTTGCTGCCAATGACAAGCAACAAGCGCAATGATATTATAAATAATTATGAAAAGTACTGTTAGGTACATGAAAACCCCAAACAGAACTGTTTATTTTAGTATTATCTTTGCTACACTGTATTCATTTTGTATTGTATTTTGCTTGTTGAGTTATTTCCTTTTCTTTTTATTAGATGGTGCTAGACCGTACGGAAACCATTCATTCATTCATTCATTTATACATTCGGCTTAGTCCCTTTATTCACAGCCACAGTAGAATGAACCGTCAACTCATCCAGCATATGTTTTACACAGCGGATGCCCTTCCAGCTGCAACTCAGTACTGGGAAACATACATACACTCTCATTCACACATGTACACTACGGTCAATTTAGTTTATTCAATTCACCTATACCGCATGTCTTTGGACTGTGGGGGAAACCGGAGCATCTGGAGGAAACCCACGACAACACTGGGAGAACATGCAAACACCACACAGAAAAGCCAACTGACTCAGCCTGGACTCAAACCAGTGTCCTTCTTGCTGGGAGGCGACAGTGCTAACCACTGAGCCACCGTGTCACCCCTGTACCGACACTATGACCTAAAATTGAAAACCGAACCAAACTATGAAAATTCTGTATAGTTGCACCCCTAGTAACGGCTTAGCAACCCTAAATATCTTTGCAACATGTTATATCACAGGGTTTGCTGCAGCTATGGTACAGCAGGAAAGTTCCATGATGATTACGCCGGAATGAAGGTAGAGTTCCTAGCCATATGGACCTAAAAATAGCTAATTTTCTGCTGGTCTTACATGATGTAACTACAGAAAAAGTCAAGCTATATGTAGGAAAAACTTTTTTTTTTCTTTTTTTGAGCAAGAGGCTATTGGTCTAATCCATTTCAATGATCTATGCTAAGCTAAGCTAATAGTGCTTCTGCCAGACCCAGAAATCAGCCGCATGTATTTAAAAAAGGTAAAACTCAACTTTTTAACTTTAGGGGACTTTTAAAAAAAAAACTTTTTCCAAAAAAGTGGACTGTTACCTAAAACACAGTTACTAAAATACTTAGTTTGAGAATCTACTGCTTAAATAGCTCTTTTACCACAAATACTAATCTTAAATAATTTTTAAATAACTTTTTACAGACATCAAAATGCTAATACAAATTCTTTATCTTATTTTTAGCAGTTTCCTCATCTCAGTTTTGCACAGATTCATTGTTTGAATATCAATACTGCAATCATGGCTTCCCTTTTTTAGTTTGTTAGTTACAAAGTCCATCTGACCATAACAAATCATGCTATTTGACCTTCAAAATAAAACACACCTAAGATTTCTACACATGCAATGAGACTATAGCTTATTAAAACATGCACTGGTCTCTTAAAGAGGTCAGTTAGGTCATTTCTTCCTAAATATTATTGGGGGGAAGTTTCTCGGTGGTCTCTCGGAGTTGAAAAGGAAGAAAAGAATGCAAAAAGCGAATAAAAATAAACACTATGGATTATGGCTGTAGGGTTTTCCTTAGCGAGTAAGGAGAGGTCTATGTTGGTGTCCACTCACTGTAGCCTCTATGTAGGTGTTCCCTTCTCCAGGATAGTGTGGGATTATGAGAGGGATCAGTCGGGGTATGAGGGCACACAGATAAAAAGATAAAGATCACAACTTAAGCCTCACACACACACAGAGCCCTGACGCTGGGAGGTGGACCACTATTAGTGTCAGTCATTGTCATGGCATGCACACAGACACAGTAATAAAGATATGAGACTGATATAGATATGTTTGCACACAATGTACAGACACACATGTGGATTGGAGCACATACCCTCAGCTGGTGGATTCTCCTCTGTGTGGCTGTTATATTCTGTCTGATCATCCGTTTTCCCATTACGACTGGAAATAGAGATCTGTCCATTCTTCTGAAGAGGCTATAAAGAAAGAAAAAGATGAAGGTTTGTGAACTGGAATATAATCTTTTTAGCAGACTTCTTGAGTGTAGGCATGAGTTACAATTTGGTCATATAAGTATTTAAAAAAATCACAATAAAATGCAAAATGTAAAGTAATACCTAAATTATTTGTGGTTCTTTACATTTTTTGATTATTATTTTTGATTTGTAATTCTTATCAATTACCACACTCACTCACTTTGCTTGACTTATTCCCCGCTTTATCAGGGGTCACCACAGCAGAATGAAGCATCAATTAATCTGGAAATAGTTTTATACAGCAGATGCCCCTCCATCTAAAACACACACACTAACCAGCAACCTTTTTGCTGTGAAGCAACAATGATAACCCCCAGCTGCTATTTGACCATAATACAGTTATATTACTACTACAGTTAAAATAACAATGTACTATTTTAAAGATTGGCCTAAAGATTGCTTCTTTGGCATCATAAAAAAACAACCCATTTTAATAAGATTGTTTGGAGTTTAAGAAAGTGCTGAAAATAAACTTCTATACTTTACATAAATATGTATATTTTTACATTTTTGTGATTATTTGATAAACTAGACGTTTAAATAAAGATCACATTTTACATATTTAGGTATCTTTAATTTTATTACCGCCAATTAGTCGTGAGTATACTTTGAAATGGGACAAATTTGTCTCCACTAAAATCCTGCATCTACGGTTAACTGATTTGTATTAAAATGGCAAGCAAAAGTGTAAAAAATTGACGACAAGACAGACGCGCTTGATAGTCCCAACCTAAAGCAAGCTAGCATGGAGGCTGCTGCTAACGCTACAAGTACCAGTTGCGCTGAGCAATCTTCGCTAGAGGACAATACACTTCTTCAGCTGGTTAAGACTGAACTGATATCCTCACACGACCAGATGGCAAAGACTATTAAAATGAAGATGTCAAGCTTTCGGCCCGAGATTGGATTGATTGTTAAAAACATTCCGTTTGGAAGTCAAAACTAAAATGGATGCCCTACAACTAGAGATAGCGGGACAAATTCATTCTATACAGAATTCAAAAACTCCAAAGCTCAATATATCAAAATGTTTAAAGGATTTGCCTTTTATGTAGTAACAATGAAATGGAGATAAAGTTGTCTATATTAAAATTACCAAAATCCACACCAAAACAAAAATCCACATCTAAATCTCAAAATATGAATTCCTGTTGTGAAAATGACTTTTGAGAAGTGCTCACCTTCACAGATATTAACACAAATGCACACATTTGAACACAAATGAAAAGTCTCCCTATAGGGATGGCTTAATCAAACTAATAGATCACATCCAGTAAAGGAGCTGTGAACCATCTAAATATTTTGTCACTGTTCTTGTGTATTTAAAGCTTAAAAACAGGTGCAGGAGAGAAACTCAGAAGACCAAGATTTGATAGTGGATTTGTCATAATGTGTGGTTTTAATTCCAACCTTCATATTGTTTCCATATTAACTACATTAAAATACAAAGTAACACTGACCTCCTCGAAAAAGACTGAATGACGCCTTAGAAATATTCAGACAGCTGAACCTTTTGACTGGCTCAGGAATTTGCATTGTGTATCCACATAACCGAGCATCCACGATTCCCTCAAGGACAATACATATTTCAGTGATGTTAGAACGTCCCGAATCACAACCGTGTTCTTTCAGTCACAATTTGGATTCAGTTAGCATTGCTGGACACAGCTGTAATCTGAAAAGTACTTTAATGCTCTGGTAACTACAGATCCAAATGTTATAAATTCTCATTACCATTCTTAGAAATAGTCGATCTAAGAGTTTTTCCACTCTTTACTACTGTCTGCCTGGCTTCTGGATTCCATTAAAGGAGAAAACAGGAATCACAGACATTGTGACGCATCGTATAAGAAAGACTTTCCACTCCGAGCAGCAGTTCTATTAAGTTGAAGGTCAATTAGGCCTCAGACTAGTTTAATAATAGAACAGTAATAAGAATCACAATGGACTCTCTTGTGGGCCTGTATGAAAATATGTGAGCAATGCAATTACGCAGAAAGTTAATTTCTGTTTAGAGGCAGAAATAAACGTGAGTGAGAAGACTCAAGCCTCGGCCTGCTTTGACAGTGGTCCAGCAGGTGTCCTTTTAACCCGTCCTGTCCTCTGACCCTCAGGCCCATCTCATGACAGTCATTCTCCACATTCCGAGGCCTCTTCATAGAATTGCAGCCTGATGGGGGACACCCCACCCGAATTCCCCAACCACAGTTCTGCTTCACCCCCTCCTTCTTCCTATCTTATGCAACTTACAGATTTAGAACTTTTGCATTCTCGAAAATAAACTACCCTTCAAAATCTGGGGGTAATAATATATATATATTAGTTTAGTTTTTTAAACTGTGTTCTCTGTTAATCCATCCATATTTTCCCTATTTTAAATAGGGAACTATATTAAAAATAATAAGCAAAACAATTATAAAGCAGCACAAACAATTTAAACATTGATAATAATAAGAATTATTTACTGAGCATCAAATCAGCTTATTAGAGTGATCTCTGAATGTAAGACTAAATGACAAGAACAAACTTCTATTTTAAAATATGTCAGCTCTGATCTGATATATAATGCAACTGCGCTTCAACTTCAAATCCCGGCTTGCGGACCTTTCTCAATCTCATCCCCTCCTTTCTCTTTCCATCTTTATTTTCTGTCCAACTACTACCATTCTGTCACAATAAAAACAAAACATGGTAAAAATACATCTTAAATTAGAACAAAGTTAATCAAGTATGGACAAGATTGACTTGATATTGACAGTGGATGAGTTCAGCTATTGCTATTTTTAAAATGCACCCAAATGTTACTGGCCAGTTAAACAGCTTCTGCAAAAGGTGCAAACTCTGAGCCTGCTGTCTTGGAAACTCATGATCCTTTCTTCTCTCTAAGATCATAAGTCACTGGGGACATTTAACAACTGTTCAACTAACAAAAACTGACACAATGTGTCTAAGTGTGACAGCTGTTTAACTCAAATAAGTAAAGATAAACACAATCTGTGTTTATGGCACAACACACTTGTGGGTGTGAGGTTTGTGCAGAGGTGTGACATCAGGTTGTGAGTGTGTGTGTGTCTGCTGTCATGAATGTGATTTGTGACTTGCCTTGTGCTCCAATATTTTGGTATATTTATGCTATACATTACTGATCAAAACTAATGTTTTCTTAAATATACCCATCATGCTAATATATCTGTTCGGTTGCCCTTCATTGCATTGATCTGACAGATTCCTCTACTCTCTGTGGATCAAAGGTTCGGGGACGGCTGTTCTTCCCACAAATCACTCTGCAAATCTCTTCTCTGTCAGACAGAAGAAGACCGCAAAAGAAAAGGAGAATTTATACCCTCTTAAACATCTATCCTGTCAAATACTACAAATAGCAGTCATCCTAAAGATGTTACCTTCTCAATATTTTGAGGATATTTGAAAATATTTAGAAATATTTAGACTATTAGCAAAGTTTACACTTTGAAAAATTACATTAAAATGGACAATTACACTTTATAAAGATTTTCAAAGTATAAAGGTGTCATTTGGTTGTGTTTTTGTTATTATTTTATTTTATTTTATTTTAGCTTATTTTTGGTTGTAATTTAAACTAGTTTTGTTGAGTTTTTGTTGTACTAGCTGAATTTTTTAATTTAATTTCAAATAACATTGTTTATGTAACAAAAACAAATCAATAATAATTTGATTATTTCACAAAATACCTGAAAAACTTGAATAACTTTAAACCGCTTAAGATAAACTACAGAAATCATTGTAAACTAATCCTCATATAAACGTTAAGCCCAGGTTAGTAAAATATGTCAGCGACATTTATAATTTATGTTATGCTCCAGATTTGAACAAAAAATTCAGAACTGAGGGGACATTACATGACCCAAGCAAAGCTGCCAGCTCTTCTGGAAAAAAATATATAGTTTAAATGTTTTAGCATAATTGCTGTTATCAATACAGGGAAATGAGGAAAAAAGTAAACACTTTCAGAGAGACTTTCTAAAAATATTTTCAAAATCTTCTAAAACAAATGGTTCTGCTCATAGTACAATCTGTAAATTTAATAAACCGTAGCTAATTAGAAAATGTAGCATGTAATATTTTCATAATAGACTTGAAGCTCAAAAACATTCAAATAATTTCATACATACTCAAGCTATGCCTGACCCCAGGCAATAAAAATCCCCTAGGGGGGTCATGGTTTATTCATGCCCATTAACCTCTGCACTTTGACCCCTTGTTAATGATGACTGAATCATAGAGGTAAACGAGAGAGATTTACATTGAGAACCAACGCAAATAACATACAAAATGTAGAATATGTCTTTCAGATTGGGTGTACTTTCATTACAAAATGTTTGTCAGAATCCTGTTATATAGGCTTGTCAGTAAGAGCACTTAAAACTGTGTTTATGGGGTGCCTTTTCAACACCAGGAGGCAAGGACGGAGACATTTTCTAACCTGGAAATGGTAATGAAGAACTAGTTGAGACACATTGATGTATGTGCCTGATGCCTGACTCTATCAATCCGGAGGTCAGCCTTTTTTACTTTGTAGGCCAGAAAACAAGAGTATAAATTCTAAAGCATGAACAGAGGTGAACAATAGCAATAGATGAGGTAATTATAAAAACTGTTCAGAATGGTCAGAGATGCAGACTGAGATCATTTCTGCAGAAGAAAGGGGAATAAAAGGTGTGAAGCTGTGGTTCATCATTATAGAAGTGATGAAAACATGATGTTTTAATTAGGGTGTATACAGACAATGACAGAGGTCAGCGCACCAAACTCTGTGGGACTCTGCTGATGAGTTTGCAGAGTGCAAAAACGAAACGATAGAATCTGTTATCAAAAGTGTCCACAGGGAAGCAAGACTTCAGATCCAAAATCAGCAGCTGATGGTTAAACATGTTAAATGGAGAAGACTGGTCAGATAAAATCAAATTCAAAAACTAAGTGCTTACAGACTTAAAGGAGCAGTTCACTAAAAACTGTCATCAGTTTTACAGTCTCATGTCATACCAAATCTATGTTTTTTTTTGGATGCCTCGCCTTTATGTAAACTATTCCTTGATACAATATGATTACTTTTAAGAAAATCTGTTTAGGTTAATTGCTGTTTGACATTTAACTGAAATCGAACTAAAAACCTCACAAATTCTAATGTCAGTGGGATGATAAACATTTTGGGCACATTGCACATCAGACCACATTCAATTATTTGTTGTATGTATGAATAGGATTTTCACTTTGTTAGTGTCCATTGCTGTCATTGCTAAATTTTTCTAGAAACTAGGGCTGCACGATATTGGAAAATCTTACATTGCAATTTTTTGCTTTACCAAAATATTTATTGCGATTAGGCATGTGACGATAACCGTTTTCAAGATATACCGCGGTTTGGAAAAGTTTTCAACACCAACAAAATTTTCTGCTTTATCGTTCCTATGGTATACATAAGATTAGATTTTTTTTTTTTACATTTTTTAGGACAACAGTATCTCCAGCAGAAAATAAATCCAAAGGTGCCATTTTAAAGAAATCATTGTTTTTGAAACTAATGAAAACAGCAGAAGTCAATTATTCATTTTCATTATTCAACCTGACATGTTTACCGTTCCACAATATTTGAAATGTTTCTCAAAATAAAATATATGTTCAAAGGGGAAAAAAATCTTGTTTTTTACCCAGACATTTAAAAATAATATATTTCAGAGCAGTAACCACAATACCATGACATACCAATACCATTTTTATACCGGCCTATGCCTAATTCCTACATGAATAAAATTTCACCAGATGATTTGAATAACTCTGTTTGATAAGATTTCATTAATTTAGATCCACTGGGATGAACAAGTATTTTTTCATGCAGTGCATCTGCATAAATTTTAATAAATTACAAGTAAAAACAAATAAATAAACAGTGCTTTATGGTTTTCAGGGCAGTCTAACGGTAACTGGTGAAGTAACATGGTCATTACTGAAAATATAATAACAAAAAAAAATAATTTATTAATATATTTATCTTTTATTCTTTAATAAATAATAATAAACTGCGATGTGACTATTGCAGATACACATATTGCGATATTGATGCTGAAACAATATATTGTTCAGCCCTAATAGAAACTGTAATTGAGGTCTGTATTTGAGATGCATGATTACGCACAGGAAGTTTGGTTAGAGGAGAAATGGTCGTGCCCAACTGAGCCTGGTTTATCTCAAGGTTTTGTTTTTCCTTCACTTTCGCCATTTAGTAAAGTTTGTTCCTCACCACTGTCACCACTGGCTTGCTTGGTTGGGACTTGTGGAGCTGCGCATCGATGGATTTGCTCTTCAGTGTTTGTACCTCCACACTGAAATGAACTAAACTGAACTTCAACTCTGAAATCTGGAATGACAGTTTCAATTTACTAGAACTTCTATGTTAAGCTGCTTTTAGACAATCTACATTGTAAAAGCGCTATAGAAATAAACATGAATTGAATTGATTATTCACCATTTTTTCCTCAAATGCAAACCTCCAAACTGGCACAACAAACTAGACATAATCTGTTGTCCAATGCATGGCCTCTTCTGCTGGCCAAACACAAAAGGTGACATCTGCAAGAATGCCAGTTGCAGGGATCTATAGCCTCTCTAATTTTGCATTTTACATGTTTTGCATTTTACATATATATATTCTTTTTTTTTACCTCTTTGTTGTGTGTTCTGAGGAACATGAAAAACACAGAAACTTAAGGTTCCATTAATTAATAATAGCCAATGTATTCATAAAAATGGTTTAGCATCTAACAAATAATACTGCAAATGGCTGTCAACAGGTTTTTGCAGGCGACTCACTTAGTGAGACCATCACTGAGACATCAAACATTCATCTATTCATTCATTTTCCTTAGGCTTACTCCCTTTATTCATCAGGGGTAATCACAGCAGAATGAACCGCCAACATATCCAGTATATGTTTTACACAGCAGATGTCCAACATCTATACACAACAACATCCAACATCTATATCTCACATTCACACACATACACTATAGCCAATTTAATTTATTCATTTACATCTGTACCGCATGTGTTTGGACTGTGGAGGAAACCGGAGCACCTAAAGAAAACTAATGTTAACACGGGGAGAATATGCAAACTCCACACAGCGACCTTCTTGCTGTGAGGCAACCAAACTGTCCACTGAGCCACCATATTGCCCTACATCAAAAACGGTTCAGCCATTTATGAAACATATCATCTCATTCATTTTAATAGGCTTGAAATTTAGCTAAATTTATAAACAACAAACTACTTAAGAGAGAGACAGACTTGCTTTGTGTAGGGGGTTAACACACCGACACACACTTGGGTAACAAAAACTCAATACTGGAGCCTCAGAGACCACAAACGGCATGCATCATCTCCTTCGACACAAACACAGATGTGAGACGATCAACTTCTGGCAACACACAGCAAACTCCAGTCGCTATTAGTTAAGTCACTTACTTCACAATCTATCTACCCCAGTGTAGTGTTACAGTAGTGGTAAACTGTATCATTGTTTAAACAGGCTTTAAACAAGATCCTGACAAACAGGCTAACAAAATAAACTGAGCCCGTACATGCTTAATCATATCAAATAAACAGTCAATTGGAGTCAGTTACTCTGTTCAAGATCATAACAGTCTTTAAGGTTCACAAATCATCAGGCTGAATCAGAACCAGAGAGTCCAAACCGCCCATTTCTCACTTACTGAAGGGGAAAATCTGTGGCTTCAAAGGCAGACAAACACATCATTTTGTTGCCTAAACTTATTAGACTCTGGCAAATTTATGGCATTTGAGCTTCACATTTACAAATAGTGCAGTGACAGCGTTGCATTTCTTCGCCCTGACTTGATAAATCACATATCTGGGAGGCTGCGAGGGATTAAGAGCTCACTTTGCTAAAACTTCCTTCATGTTGGCTCAAGATTTGTTTGTTTCATGGAAACATATGCAGTGAATTCTTTACTTCTCATTTGACGAATAAGGAATTTACTTTTTGGCGCAGACTTGAGGCTATATACAAAAAAGGAGTGATTTTGTTACAAATTCCAGGAGCTTTGTACATATAAATGTCCATGTGGAGAGTCTTCCAAGCTGCGAGCCACCCCACCGTGCGTTTTCCTGATTTTCCTGACCCTCTATTTGTCTCCCACCGATATTGTGAGTCTTCTGTTCCTTCCACTCCCCAAACAGCTGTCACTAAGGCCACCCTCATGGGCAAACATCAATGCGATAGGACACACACACACACACACAGTTGGTCTAAAACAATAAACCTCCTCCTATCGCTCTATCCCATGGGTCCTCCTGTGATTCAGATTATAAGAAGAAAGGAAAAGTTTAGACGTGACTCTCCTGATACTCTAAAGGAACAACAGGCTAGAGTTTAAAGTGAGGGATCTGGTAGAGATAGTAAAAAAAGGCAACTCCAGCTAATGTGTGGAAATGCATGCGTCTGCCTACATTAATTACATTTGACTGCCGTTTTCAGGTGAAATAAATAATAGACGCTGTAAAATGGCAATAACTTCAAGTGCTGTTTACACCTTGTATTAAGATGTGCTTTCATCATCCAATCACCAGTGTATAATGCTAAATATGTGCTTATGGGGTTTAAAATGTTTTGAGCTTGTTCATTTTAGACCACTTCCAAAGGTAGTGTAAATGCATGGTCAAACAGCCATAAAAGACAACCTACACTCTGGCTACTTACCAAGCATGTGATCATTATGGGATGTTTTGTGTGAAAGTGCACTAAAACATAAAGGTTTTCTTACTTCACAGCATTGTACCATAACACATTTAAAATTAGTTCATTCATTCATTCATTCATTCATTTTCCTTCGGCTTAGTTTTTTATTTATCAGGGGTTGCCACAGCGAAATGAACCACCAACTATTCCAGCATATGTTTTACACAGCGGACGCCCTTCCAACTGCAACCCAGTATTGAGAAACACCCATACATTCTCACATTCACACATGCACTCATACACTATGGCCAACTGGTCCAGCCAGGACTTGAACCAGCAACGTTCTTGTTGTGAGACAAAAGTGCTAACCACGGAGCTACCGTGCTGCCAAAATTAAAGTTATCATCCATATTCTTTTTTATTAGCTTGCTTTTCGGCTGTCTGTCTATTTAATAGTGCTTCTAGTGCTTTCATAGAGTGCAAACATGTAGAATATAATGAAAAAAGAAGCAATGGCCTTGATTAAATCATTCACAACAGTTGAATTTGAGAACATGTTAATACCAGGTGACTGGTAATACATCTCAGCTAACCACGTTTTGGATCACTGAAAACACTTGGTTGAAATACAGTCATTTTTCTTTTTTGCATAGATTATAATTACGGATAATTGATGAAGAAAGGCTTCTTTTAGGTGGTTTGTTGTACAATATTATGAGAAAAAAACATGCTATTTAGCATTTTCAATGACAATGTGTTATTTAATAAACACATTTCCAATGGGGAAAAAATCAGCTCATTCTTCCTCTTGTGGAAATATGATCTAAAAAGCGAGGAGAATCGCATTTCCCATTTTGCAGAAATGTAAGCAGTCACATATTTCTTATGAGGCTGGAATTAAAAGGGACAGTTCAACTAACACATGAGCAACTTTTCATGAAGGAAAATTCTTTATTTAAACTTAGTGCCTTCAAAAATGTGCAATTTTACTCATCTTAAGTTTGCTCTCTTCTGTTGTAAACAGTTGACCTACTTTCCAGCAAGCATTTTTCTTTTTAAAAAAGATGTATAATAGATGTCTGAACATAGACGTCTTGGCTAAAACAAGGCAAAAATTGGGCTGTCAGTCAAAACTAGACTAGATGTGAATGACTATACATATAAAGTCTGTCAAATCTGTCTATTTGATGACTAGGCTAGTTTTGGGCTATTCTTTGATTTCTATTAGATTTTTACTGACAGCCCAATTTTAGCCTTGTTTTAGCCAAGCTGTCTATGTTTAGATGTCTATTAGACGTCTATTAAACATAAAGTTGTTTGCTGGGTTGTCAGAAACAGAGGGTCTTTATTACAATTTTGTGGATTGTGACAACTTACACTTTCAAATGATATTTCCTATCTGTCGTTAAAGAAATCGAAACTAACCATATGATTTTGTTAGCTCACATTGCCAGTTTTGTCTGTGCATGTCATTAAGAAAAAAAATAGTTTGTACTTCTAATCTTTCATTGAAATCTTAAAGTGCAATTCCTGTTTGTTTTCAGTTAAAGTGTCAGATTACGTGACTTTGAGGTAATGGGCGTGGCTAACATACTTAACCACGCCTCTAAAACAGTCAGTTTTGACAATACACACAGAAATGGTGAACAGGATGAGTCTGTTAGGTTGTAACAACTCTCCCCAAACTCTTTTCCCAATATTTCTGAATGAAATGCCTACTTTACTGCATTCATTCAGTCTGCGGTAGAAAAAAAACAAGCCATTCCCACTGTTTGCTCATTTAATACTCTGTTTCTCTAGGAACTGCGTCACAATATGAAAAAAATAATGATCGGAGCTTCCGGTTTATGGGGAGTTTAAAGAGAAAGAAAGTGATATTGGCTAATAGACCTGAGAACATTAGATGCAACACTAGGGAAGTTAGTGCAACCACTGCTGCCAACAGCCACATGATCTTGATCCAGAATTGTTTTAGACAAAAGGACTGGCTTCATATTGATTCTCACATGCTGCCTGATTTTATTTTATGCCTTAACAATGTTAATGTGATATAGGCATGTAAACAGCTTTGGTTAAATTGTGCACAATTACAACCAGTTTTGAAGAATCCTGAAGGGATGTTTCCTCTGTACAATGAAAAATAATGCTCACTGAAACTGACTTTTGGGTAATTTATGTCTTTAAAAAATAACTACTTCTAAAATAAAAGTACCTAAACTAATATGAGAATTTATGAGCATCTATGAGCATCTGTTTTCATTAACCTTGCATGTGAATCATCTACTTACTCTGCCAACAATAATAGCCGATCAGAACACAAACCAAATTTAACCCTGTCTCTATCTTCCCTATTGCACCCAGAAAATGTTATTAGTATTTACTACAGAGCATTACTGCACTTCCTATATTCTCCAGCTCCAGGTAGAGATCTGAAGATAACATTTCCAAATGCCATGGCATGCTGGCGAGCCAAAGCGATATATGACCTTTCAATCAATACATGATTGTGCTGAGATATCACAACTCTTCTTGTACGCTTACACATTTGATATCTGCTTTCTAACACATACCCCATGTGCTTATATGCAGAAACACATGCACCTTTACCAGAAATAGTGATCACATCAGTTTGTCAAGAGGCATGAGTCATGCTTTGACATTCAAGGATGAAGAAGGGTTATTCTGTCCTCTGAGAGAAAGAAAGGGGAGAGCGTGAGAGAGAAAGACAGAACAGAGCAGCATCTGGTTATTTTTGGTACAGCACTGAGCCGATGAGGCTGCACTGCAGTAAAGGGGAAGCTGCGCATGTGCCTGATACAGGAAGTCCTCAGCTCCTCCCATTGTTTTCTTCTATTTAGTTTCCTTGCAAAGCCAAAGTCACAAACAACACAGGAACGGTATCAAGCAAGAACCAGTAGCAACAAATCTTATAGTGTCCCCCCAGGTTCAATTCTAAGTCTTTTTTAATAAATAAAGATTTTATATTTCTATTAATGAATGTAAATGATTTATACAACTCATTTAATCAGTATTAGGACTATTTCATATCAGCTTTTCACTTGATGTCTACAGATTTGTCAACACTTTGCTGGACACCTGTTCTGTCAATTTGTCCTACCTTGTCTGATCGTCCTGCCATTCAGAAAGTAGGTAGCACATTTTGATGACGCAATATGCTAATGCTACCCATCAGATTTTGCTACCAGTGTAAATTTTAATGTGGAGTACTGTGATATGAAGCTGTAATATCGCCCTAACCTGCTTAATCCCTAACCCCAAGCTCAGAACCATATACAATGTTGGTAGCATAATCTGATGGGATGAAATGTCAGGACACCTGTATCATACACTGTACTATGAATGGGAGAAATTGCAATGCATATTATTATTAGAAAAGATATAGGTTCTAAATAAAATAACCAACTGTCTTTTGGTAATGTTATTGTGTCACTGAAGCAAACATTAAGAGTTTCAGGATCCCACAGAAATCATCAGAGGCCTGACAGATGCACTTTGGATTGCACATACTCTGTGGCTTCCCCAACCTGAAATATGAGGACATTTATTAGACAGTTCATGTCCAACAGATGACAGATCACAGCACTTTTAGTAAATTTAAATATAAATGTTTAAATTATATATATTTAAAAATTTGTCACAATTGAAATGTATAATAACTTATTTTTATGTTTCACTGTTTTGTAAACGGTTGCACGGTGGCTCAGTGGGTAGTGCTGTCGCCTTACAGCAAGAAGGTCTCTGGTTCAAGTCCCGGCTGGGTCAGTTGGCATTTATATGTGGAGTTTGCATGTTCTCCCTGTGTTGGTGTGAGTTTCCTCCAGTTTCCCCCACAGTCCAAAGACATGTGGCATAGGTGAATTGGACAAACTAAATTGACCATAGTGAATGAGTGTGTATATGACTGGGGGAGTGTATGGGTGTTTCCTAGTACTGGATTGCAGCTGGAAGGGCATCTGCTGTATAAAATTAATGCTGGATAAGTTGGTGGTTCATTGCGCTGTGGCGACCCCTGATAAATAAGGGACTAAGCCGAAGGAAAATAAATGAATGTTTGGTAAATCTGCTTCCATACATATTTATGTTAACATTTATGTATTTGTCTTAGGCAAGGCTCACTGTAAACACTACAGCTATACAAATAGTTTATTTTCTAATAAAGAAATAGTACACTCTTTAAACAATCCACTTCATCTATAGTGGTCTGAGCAATTCTTACACAAACTCTGAGTCATAATTATTACCCATTACTGATGCTTCACCTTCCCAGAGATAGGTTGCGGCTGGAAGGGCATCCGCTGTGTAAAATCGTGCTGGATAAGTTGGCGATTCATTCCGCTGTGGCGACCCCAGAGTAATAAAGGGACTAAGCCGACAAGAAAATGAATGAATGATGCTTCACCGTGACTTAAATGGATGCTGAGGCCCCATTTCCAGTATTGATTTTACTCAGTCACAGCCAGCACATCTGTTAATCTACAATGAAAGACCTAGTATTATCAACATCCTTTCAGCAATGATTAGAAATCAGTTTTTTAGGATCTTCTCACACAGCAGCTTGAACTTTAATGCAAAACAATACACCAGGAAGCCTTTAGTATTGTCATGATGGATTTATTTTGGTCAAATTGAAGAGCTGTTATAAGAGTAGGGAGACACGTCACCTGACTATGATACATTGAATTCAACCTTTAATTACTGCATCATTGATCTTATTGAACCACATCTCCCCAAGGGGCAAAACTAAAGGTCATCTACACCATTAAAACGAAAATACATTCATACATTCAAATGAAAATACATTCATAAACAAAAAAAGGTGATTTGTTTGAAATGTGCATTGTATTTTCACTGTGTGTTAATAAAAAATGCCCTAAAAAGAAGCCGAGCACAATATTCATGAAACTCACCCCAAAATGAAAATTGCTTCATCATTTATTTACCCTTATGTGGTTTTAAACCAGTATGTGAGAATAACCATTTGAAGAATGGCACCCATTGACTTTTATAGTAGGAAGAAAATACTATGGAAGTAAATAGGTGCCAGCCTTTTTAAAAATATAGAAACAATATGTTTTGAATAATTGAAGGGTGAGTAAATGAAGACAGAATTAAATTTTTTTTGGGTAAACTATCCCTTTAAGATGTTCTTTGTCAGTCCGTTAGAAGTAGACAACACTAAATAAATGCAGATTTAAATATTTTTTATGTTTAACCTTGTCACGTCCAGAGGTAGTCAAAAACACATTTGATAAGACTGCCTTCATTGTGCAAAGGCTCATTGTCAAATCCATTCAAACAGCCACAAAAGACATGACGTAATACGTAACTGTTGTAAGATTAAATGTTATGATGAAGCATACCAAAACCATATCACACGATTTACAGTCAAAATGCAGTTGGCATCTACATTTTCATCAATTACTTGTTTTTCTACTTGCTCATAAAATGCATTTGGGTATTTTTTTTATAATAAGTAACAATACTTTACTAAGCATTCTTGCACAAGTGATGCAGAGAATGATGAAATAAGATAAAAGGGTCTCAACAAAAACACAAGAACTTGCAAAAAAGCCGCTGATTGCAGGTAGCCAGTAACAGCAGGTAGAAATTGTAATGCGTTTCAGTTTACCACTTGTGATCTGATCCCTGAAAATGCACGCAATTGTATGATACTACCATGTGGATGGAAGCCTTTAATCTTTTTATCTATGATTTGATGCATTACCATTGTCACCATCAATAGAAAATGCTTTCCACCAGAGGTAATAGGAAAGACACTTGTGGCAGCCAAATGTGGTTAGTGAAGAAGATATGCTATGAAATGTAGCATACCAAAACATTTAGTGAATTTGCCTTTTAGTGTTGATTCTAATTTAAGAGTATGACCGTCTGCTACAAAAAGAAAAACTACTAAGAAACCATAAACAACAAAATCTTTGATTTATTTCTGAAACAAAAGAGAAGAATGAGAAACACAGAAGAAACACACAAATCTCAGCTAAAAAAAAGTTGAGCAGCATTCTTCATTTTCAGGAAAAAACACATATCAGATCATCTGTTTTGAAGTCTATTTGATAGGGAGTGGTTCCTGTCTGTGATGACATTACATCCAGTACCATACACTGATTGTGGGTTTTGCCTAATTTTGTTGACATCATCATTATTACTCTGTGGGAGTGTTTGTATTTGCATATTCCCTTTGATTCTAAGGCTGATTGCTACAAGCATGACAAGAAACACTGCACAGGCTAGTGAACCTGTTACCCAAGATTTTCATTCATTCGCTTTCCTTCAGCTTAGTCCCTTATTTTACCCAATATTTAAAAAGAAAAATCCCCTTGTTAAAGGAATACTCCATTTTTTGGAAATAGGCTTATTCAGTTCGTTAAATAGTTTAGCTTTACTATTTTTTTATTAATTTATTCAATCTCTAGATCTAGCGGCAGAACTTTTAGATTTGTTTAGCTTAGCTTAGCATAGATCATTGAATCGGATTAGACCATTAGCATAGCATCTTGCAAAAAAATAACTAAACTGACTAAAAATTGCTATTTTCTAGGCTGATATGGCGGATTTAGGCATTTAGACAACAACACCCCATACCCCAACCCCCCTTATCTTCTTATCTTTGAAAGGGCGAAATGAACACTGTGAGGGCAGCATGATAGACTTTTGCCTAGAGCACCAGTTAAGCTACCGACGGTACTGAATATGGCTAAGAACTATACCCTCATTTCTTTTAATAATCAATGAACTTTGCTGCCATACCGCTGCAGCAGGCACAATGATATTGTGCAGAGCCTGAAAATAGTCCCCAGCACCAAGCCCTACACTTGCACCACCAGTTAGAATCTGCGTAACATTATTGCACCTGGTGCAGACATGGTCCAGCAACAAAGTTCCTTTATTATTGTGCTGGTATGAGATTATAGTTCCTAGCCTCAATGGCATAGAAAAGGCTGTCTTTCTTTGTACTATCAAATAGGAAAATGATCAAAACTCCTTTGTCATTTTTGTGTGAGATACTAATGGTCTAATCTAATTCAATGATCTATGCTAAACTAAGCTATAAGTGCTCCAGCCAGACCTTCAGATTGGCTATATGGATTAAAAAATGTAAAGTTTGTTTAAGGCTATTACTTCTTATATTATTACTTATTAAAAAGTGGAGTGTTCCTTTAAAATGTGGACACTTAATCTGCCCTTTTACAACTGTTATGACATCAGCTAAAACCAATCAACATTACTAAGCAATAAAGCCAGCACAAACAATCTGCGACCAGCTGGACCGCACAACATGCAAGATCAATCCATTATTTGGAGAAAAGTACATCATTACACTGTTGTTTTTATGGCTAGCTACGCCCTCAGCATCTTCTCTTGTTTATGGATTTTACTGGAAACAATACACACGAGAATGCCAGTAATTTAAAGGAATTGTTCACCTCAAAAAT
The DNA here is from genome assembly GCA_903798205.1 of Danio tinwini. Taxonomy (NCBI): domain Eukaryota; kingdom Metazoa; phylum Chordata; class Actinopteri; order Cypriniformes; family Danionidae; genus Danio; species Danio tinwini. The sequence continues at coordinate 8,916,059 of CAIGQZ010035027.1, forward strand.
TCAAATTTACTCACTATTTACTTACCCTCAAGTGGTTCCACCCATGAAAACCCATAAAAAAAATCCCCCAAATATCCAAAAGCATTCAATCACCTGAGGTTGAGGATCCAAACTCGGAAATCCATAATCCATGCTTACAAACCATCCGGACAATGTTAATCTTCAAATGTACTATTGTATATATGAGCCAACAGCCTCCACTGTATTTGTGATAAGCAACACATCTAGGAACCTTTAGCCGTTAGTTCAGTAGCACAATGGCTTTCTTGAGCTGTGAAGTGCAGACAAAAGTAAACGGAGGAAGGTAATTGTCTTTTTCTGGCAGGGCTGTAATGAAACGTTATTGATGCTGGCTCCTGATGAAAGCACTTAGTGTGGGATCTCCACTAGGAAAGTGCTTTAGTTTTATCAGCACAAGCCCATCTGCAGTAACTCAGGAGATAAGAAAATATTCAGTATTATATTATACAGTATAATTGCATGTTTACTTAATAGTGAACATGCAATAGTGAAAAGAAACCTTCACAGATGTTTTTTGCTCTGTATTTATAATTATATGATATATCAATTGAGGTCTTGTGGCCTTGATTTCAACTAAAACTGCAAAAATAATACAGTAAAAACAATCTGGTAATCTGGTTAACAGTAAGTTTTGCTTAATATATATGGTAAACAACTGTAAATTGATATACCCAGAATTTCCTGCATGACCCTTCAATTTTTGTTTTTTGTTGACATTACTATGAGGATTTTTTTCTAATCATTTACATCTATTTTTTTTATAAATAATGTTTATTGAATTATCTACTTGCTATACACTTTTTTTATACACATATACACTTATTTAACAACATACTTTACATGCCAATTTGCACAAAGCAGCTGCACATATAATGCTGTATATAGTAATATACCAGTACATACACTTGTCAATTTGTATATTTGCATTTACCACTTACTTCTATTTTTAAAATATATTTATTTTCTGTTGTTTGTCCTGTCTCTGTCATTCTGTTGCACTGTAGAAGCTCTGTCACGAAAACAAATTCCTTGTATGTGTAAACATACCTGGCAATAAAGCTCTTTCTGATTCTGATAATTTTATGTTTGTTACCATGATGGTGTTTAGTGGTTGTGCAAATAAAACTGAGCACTTTTTATATATTGGTATGCTTCTCTGCTTGTGGTAAAAGCTGGTTGTGATGAGCATTGGTTCATCTTATGATTTTCTCATCCACACCAGCTTTTGGTTGTGATTTAGTCTGTGTAACAAATGTACGATGTGTAGATGTTAGTACTTCAAAACACTATAAATGAATGAAATGCAGCAGTTTACTGTAAAATGTAGATTTTTTTCTTTCTACATTTTCTACCATATTTTAACGGTAACTTTCTGACAACCACAGCTGCCTGTATGCATCATAATTTTTACAGATTTTTTTACTGTGTACATTTTTCTACCTTTGCCCACATTGGCAATTCTGGAAGACTGTGTTTTTATGTAACTCTGGCACTTGTTAACATTTTATGAGGCCAACTTCTAACGAGAGAGAGAGAGAGAGAGAGAAAGAGAGGTGAGGAAGAGGGTGAAAAACAAAAAAGGAGAGTGAATGTGATGGAGGAAGACAGTGAGAGTTGGCTGGTGAAAATAGAAGCCTTGTATTTTGACCCATGTAAACAGCTCTTTTTTACTCAGAGAGAGAGAGAGAGAGAGAGAGAGAGAGAGACACAGAGAAAGAAAGTGAGATGTATTTGTTTCTAAACACAAATTCTGTTCAAAGCTCATCTGATGCCCTTCTTTGTACTTAACAAACAAAACAAAAACATCAGTATAGAAATCAATGCATGGTTCTTTTGTGGTCAATATGATTTTTTTACTTTTTGATTAAACACAGTAATATTAATTATAAGTTAAAGCAACTGCTTTATTTTAATATATTTAAAAATGCAATATATTCAGAGCTTTAAAGCTAATTTTGCAGCATTACTACCACAGTGCTTATTGTCATCATTTTAATATGATTGTGATATGATAATACGGGTACATTTCTGATTATTTTCAGTTCTCACTAGTCGGCTGTCAGGAAATTTCACTAAACGTCACTGACATTTGGCCATCACAAGTAAAGCCAGTACATGACATATTGTGTCAAATATTTCTAAAATTGATTCAATTGCTTTCTAAAAGTGTTTGACTAAAATAGTCATCATGTGGCCTTAAGAACAGGCCAGTCTCTTGTTTTTAACTGACAAGCTCCATGTGACGATATAGTAAGTTACACTAAACCAAAAAAAAAAGAAAAAAAAAAGTATATAAAAAAACAAAATGACTATTAAAGTAAAACACTTTTAGAAAGCAATT
>CAIGQZ010035027.1:8930176-8985017 GCA_903798205.1 Danio tinwini
ACATACATACATACATACATACATACATACATACATACATACATACATTCATACATACATACAATTGATATAAAAGGATAAACATACAAAACACTGCTTTAAAGGAATAATCTATCTAAAAAAATACATTTACTCACTATTTCCTCTTTCTCAAGTGGTTCAAACCATCGTTAGTGTCTTGATTGTTTTGAAAACAAAAGACAATGTTTTGAAAAAAGTTGAAAACCTGGGTAACACTTTACCTAAAGTTGTGTTCATGAGATTTTCATGAAACCTTAATAATCATGACATGTATTGAATGTGAATGAGATTTTATGCATGCTTATAACAGCTGTCACTAAGTGTAATTCGACATTGATTATGACAACGTGACATAAACAAATACATCACACCCTGTTTTTTTCTTTGTCCTGACAACTTGACATCATTAAGACAACAAAACTTGTCATAAAACTGTCATAAACATGATTGTCTTGAAGCCATTATAATTGTCATCAATAACATGCATAATACAATGCATACAATGCATAATAACAGCATCATTAATATTTTTTGACCTCATCTACAGTGGAACAAGCTGAATTAGTCATTAAAATATCATTAAAAGGAATGATGCTCTTAAAAATTATATGATAGAGTAATGACACTTTTAATGAACAAATACAGTTTGAACCACTGAAAAAGTGATCAGAAAAATATTCATGACACAATTATAATGACTCCATGACAATCATGTTTATGGCAGATTTATGTCAAGTTGTCTCGGTAATGTCAAGTTGTCATGAGAAAGATAAACACCAGTTGTGATGTATTTGTTTATGTCAAGCTGTCATAGCAAACAATGTCATCTTTGCATTTAAAATATCATAACTGAGCAAATGACACCTAATAACAGTTGTCATAAGCATGAATAAAATCTTAATTTATATTTATTATTAATGTATTATAAATGATTATAAAGGGTTCATAACAGTCTCATGAAAACCTGTTAAGTAAAGTGTTACCAAATCCTGTAACTGTTAAATTCCACATTAGGAAAAACAAATCTACAATGGAGGTCAATAGTTAATCGTTTTCAGCTTTCTTCAGTTGTGTTTGTGAACAAGTGAAGAGTTAGATGATGACAATTTTCATTTCATCTATATTTTACCCACAACCTTAAAATGATGATTATCAGTTTAATGATTATCATTTTAACAATGTTTTATTATTATTTACAGAGGACAACAAGAATGATGATGCATTAAAATACTTTATTATATATTAATTGCTATTTTTTATTAGACTTTGCCACTTTTTAAATGTTTTACACATTTGTCAGTAAGTTGTTAATTAAAATGAAATAAAAATGTGTTTGACCACCAGTTATAAATAAGTAAGGCTCATAGCCAGCCTGGTGAAAGGGGTGATTCTCTTTTTTAAAAAAGGGAACCTTTTTGCAGTTATTCGCTTCATTTTCTTTTAATTATGAGGTGGATTTAATGACATTTTAAGCACTATTTTTGCTGGATTAACTTGTTGGATGGTCATCATAACCACTTGTTTTGATGTACCAAAACATTTCATAAAGATTTAAAAATTAGAAATATGAGAACAATACTTATTTTTGAAAATGTGGTCAGCACATTTAACGTTCCTCAGTCACTTTGTGACAGGATTCCGCTTGGTGTTAATGCTTTCTTTTAAGGGTTATTTTCACAATTTATTATGGCATAGCAGTCAAAATACGATACGTGAGCTCACGTATGGGACAAGTTCTGGATCTTTGTCGGTGAGGGGTGGGTCTTTCGAACCACCCGAAGCCCCCCTGGCTACAGGCCTGTAAGTATACATCAGAATTAGTATGTAATAATTGATTTATAAGATATCATTTAAAACAAAATTTAAAAAGAGAAAAATCAGGAGAAGCAAAAAATTGAAAAATTTTGTTGAAATTTTGTAGGTTGTAATGTTTTTTTATGTTTAACTTGAATTTAATTGTATTATCTTTCAATTTCTAAACATGTTTGGTGACTAAAATATTATTTTAATAAATACATCTGTTTAATAAATCTGTTTTGTTCAAATGCAACAAAAATACATTGCCTATATTCACTGAAAAATGGACAAAAAATATTCATTTTCATAATGGGGTGCTCAATTTTGCTGAACCACAGAGAGGTCCTGACTCTCTGAGGTCATTAAAAATCCCATGGCACTTCTCGTAAAGAGTAGAGGTGTAACCCTGGTGTCCTGGCTAAATTCCCTTACGGCCCTTACGATCATGGCCTCCAAATCATCCCTTATCCGTTGAATTAGCTCTATCACTGTCCCTCCACTCCACCTAAAGCTGGTGTGTGGTGAGTGCATGTCCTGTGGCTGCCGTCGCATCATCCAAGTGGATGCTGCACACTGGTGGTGCTGTGGAGAGACACCCCCCCCCCCATGATTGTGTAGCGCTTTGGGTTTATGGCCATACACAATAAATGTGCTATATAAATACACATTACATTAGAAAATACACATTACATTACTGTATTTGGACAACAAAGCTTAAATTTAACATAATAGCAGGATTTTTACAGCACCAGTCTCCTTATAGTATAACTAAAAGTATGTCGAGCTACTATTTTTCAATGGCATGTAGCTGCAGAAAGAAAAAATATTACAGCTTCAGTCCTGGTTTTATGTACAGACAGTGGGAATGTCAACATTGGGTGCCGGATGGGCCTTCTCAGAAAAACAGCCCATGGAACGTGTCCCCCAGGAAATCTTGAATTAAGAGGGCAGTGTAGTTTGCGTCCACATGCATGCATCTAACCAACCATGCAGAGAGGTCCATCTCTCTCTGCGTTAATTGCGTGTTTGGCTGTGCTCCAAGGCATTTTGTTTAGAATCGTTAAATGCACAAATTACAGACCGCTTGCAAATCACAACTGAGTTTGCACAAGCCACCATGCTGTGGCACGATACACTGGCTCTATGTTCAGAGAAGTAAACAACACCTAGCATGCAGGAATATGAATAAAATTGCTAATAAATTGTATTTTCTTAAGTAATTTATATAAGATCAGTTTGGGTAATGCAGTTGTATAATTATCTAAAGACCAAGCCAGTAGAGATTCTTCTATGCTACACTGACCAAAAAATGCTTATTGTAATGGGAAGTATATTTAAAGAAGGAACTGAAGACATGTGCGCCTCTCAGAAATTCTCAGACCATATTTAGAGGCAGTAGTTTGTGGTGCAGGAGAAATTGTTAGACCCATAAACTTAAATGTAAAGTTATGTTTCTGATGTTTGGTTTTTGGTAGCTACATTTTCTTAACCTATTTTAATTGATATTATTATTATTCAGATCCTAAGACTCTGCAACTTTTATTCACTCAGGAACGCACAGACACCATTTGGCTCATGTGTAAAGCAACCCAATCAATCAGTTTGTTTTATTCAGCATCATGTTAAAGCAAGTGAACATTTAACACAGTAGCCTCAACATAATAGACTGACCTGTACACTTACTGTATAAGATTTTAAATGATTCTATACTTTCATAAACCCATTGCTTTGTTGATAGTCAACAGTTAATAGGGTTAAAAGTCACAGCTAGCGCACGCAAATGTTTTTTTTTTTTGAAGACCCACCCCTCACCAACAAAGGTCCAGAATTTGTCCCATACATGATCTAATTTTTCCTATTTTGACTGCTATGACATCTAAATAGTGAAAATAACTAATCGAAAAAGGCTATAAGACCAGGCGGAATCCTCTGTTGGCTGTCGCTTTGGTGTGACTTCAGCTAATCAGTTTTGGTCAATGCTAACAAATATCTCGATTTTACAATCTGCCGTAAGAGAAGTCACCTTTACTACTGCATTGTTTTTAAAAAAGAAATAATTTTTCAGGTAACTTTTATTCTAAATCTTGGAGCTTATTCGTAAAACAACATCTGAGCAATAAAAAGGTGTCAAGCACCAAAAGCAGACCTATTGAAATTTATTTGGAAACAGTTTTGGCTGTTGTTGTTATCCATGAATTTTTAAACATACTTTTTAAATAAGAGAGGCTAGAACATTACATTATTATTATTATTATTATTATGTTTTAATTATTTTTATTCAAATGGCCAATTTCTGACTGAGGAAAATTTAATCTGCTGGCCAGTTTGTTATTTGCCAAATAATTGACAATAGGCTCCAGTTTTTAATTAAAAACTTTAACAGATTCCTATTTTTTCCTATTAATATATGATGTAATAAATTAGTATTTTAAAAATAAGTATTATTTCACATTTCTTTATTATAAATATTTAGGAAATATTTTTGGTATATCAAAAAGTGTGGTTATGATGACATTCTGACAAGCTAATCCAGCAAAAAATCCAACAAAAACAGTGCTTAAAATGGCATTAAAATGCAGTATTTAAATCTCATAATTAAATAGAAAATTAGGTGAATAACTGCAAAAAGATTCACTTTTTGAAAAAAAAAAAAGAACCCCCCTTTCACCAGGCTGGCTATGGGCCTGTGGTGACTTTGTTTCTAATGAGACTTTAACTTAAACAATGAAATATTTCCAGCTTTTGTGCCATTTGCATTCGATTTTCAGCCAATTGTTCATGGATATCTGATACTGAGACTGCCATTTGACAAAATATGCAATTTATGAGTTTATTTTGCCGAGAAGTATTGAGCCTTCCAAGCACTTGCAAGTAGTCCACTCATCATTTTCCAGCTTGACCAATAGCAAGAGTTTGGGGCCAGAGGGTGTTTAGTTGGTGTGAAACCATGACTGGCACATTATATTGAAAAGGAAATCAGATTCGACCACAGAAATGCAGGCCAAAATAAAAACTTTCCAAAATAGGAAGAGACAGATGGGTTAAAAAATGGTCTCAAACTCAATTCCTGGAGGACCACAGCTCTGTTTAGCTCCAACCAACTCACACTTGCTTAATAGTGTTTAGTAGAACACCTTGATTAGTTGCATCAGCTGTGTTTGATTAGGGTCGAAGCAAATCTGTGCATAGCTGTGGCCCTCCAGGAATTGAGGTTGAGACTTATGGGTTAAAACATGAATGAACCCTTCTGGTGTTTTTATTACATGGTGGAATTTGATCGAAAGCATTTCAATCGAAATGTTGAACTTAAAGATTTTCTTTTTGACACACAACAGCTGCTTACTGTCAACAGCAAAATACTGTTGAGGGCAAAAATAATCAAGCAGTGAAGTCATGAGTGTAAAGTTCAGTTGTGAAGGTTGTTTGTTGTGTAGATTCTCAAGGCAACATTAAATAGGGCAGAAATTACATACTTGAGCAGTAATGCTATTCAGAGTGGCTTTATTGCAAATTTTATCTTCAGAACAATCTTCTGCAATTGAGAGGTGAATTATGGATACATCAAACATTTTTTGGGTTGTGGTCTCATAATCAACTTAATTTCATCAGGAAAAGTTCAGATTATACTTTCAATGGATTTGAATAATTAAATAATTCTTTACCCAATGTAACCCATCACACACACAAACACACACACACACACACACACACACACACACACACACACACACACACACACACACACACACACACACACACACACACACACACACACCCACACACACACACACACACACACACACACACACACACACACACACACACACACACACACACACACACACACACTCAAGTGAATAAAAATTTTGATACTGTGTTACCTTTAAGGGGCCTTTACCTTTTAGATGTAGAAAAGCAGAAAACTAAAGCAATAAGTAAAAAATAGCTAACTTTAGTTGATTAAAGCTTTTTAGCTGATTTGTAACATAAATATAAAGACTTTATTTATACATTTATTTATAATTAGTGATTTTTTATTTATTTATAAAGACTTTATACTTATAGTTGGCTACACTTACTGTACAATGACAGCCCCACTTAAAAGAGTTGCCAATTTATTCTCACCCTCAAATGGTTTCAAACCTTTATAAGTTTCGTTATTTTGTTAGAAACTGGTTTCCATTGAATCTAGAGAAGTAAAAACAAATTCTTTAGAAGCTGTAGGTTACAGGTTTCTAACATTTTACAATTGATTATCTTTTGTGTTCAACAGAGGAAAGAAAGTCAAACAGGTTTGGAACCAGTGAAGGGTGAGTAAATCATAACAGGATTTTCAGTTTTGGGTGAACTATTCTTTTAAACATCCATAGGTTGAGTGTCTGATCTTAAATGATATGCACAAGCTAACGATATAAAACAAACAAACAAACAAACAAAAAAGCACTAAATATCAATGTTAGTAACATTTATCTACAAGCAGTAATAAGTCTCATAGGGGGACTTATTACTTATTAGTGCATCATAGGGGGATTTATTCAGTTGCAGTGAGGTAAATGAAAAACAAGGCAAACTGCCACGGGCTGTCTAAATGTCACAAAAGAACAACCCTAAAATATAATTAAATCATCATTTTTGTGGCTCAACTGCATAACCCAATTGAAACATAATAGCTGATTTGAGATGTGGGACATAGGCAGAAAATTTTTGATGTAAAACACTTGGTACAGCCAATTCAGATGTTGCTTGTGCACAAAATCCACTGTAGACAGATGCAGATGTAGAAATGTAATATGTGTTAACTAACAGTTTAAAGATTTACTGCTGTTTTTCTATTGCATTAGTTGTATATTATATTGAAGTGTTTCCATTTGACAGAGATTGCTTTTTTACATGAATATAACAGATATAGGATTTTAAAAATATATTCTTCAAAGATTCTATCCATCAATAAATATATAAATAATACATTTATAACAGTTTGTTTAACAATAAGCAACAGCTTTGTGTCATAGTGTGCTTTAAATTATAGGAATATATTATACATCTAAATTCTTTAAATATATAAAAAAATAAAATATGTATATTCAATATTAGTAGCAATACAATTTCAGAATACTTTTTTTTTGATCATTTAAACCTTGATGCATCTTGGATATAAATATATATAATCTTAAAGGGAGAGTTTACTCAAACTGAAAATTCTGTCATCAATTTCTCACCCTTCACTTGTCTCAAACCTGTTTGACTTTTTCCTTTTGTTAAACACTAAAGATATTTTGAAGAAAGCTGGAAACCTGTAACCATTGATTTCCATAGTATTTGTTTTTCCTACCAAGGATGTCATTGGTCAAAAGTTTCTTCAGAATGTCTTACTTTATATTCAACCGAAAAAGAAACTCATAAAGCTTTGGAGCCACTTGAAGGAAAGTAAATGGTAAGTACATGTTCAATTTTGGGTGAACAATGTCACTTTTTGGGTTTCTCTGTATACTGTAAAAGATATTTTGAAGAATCCAAAATCAAACAAAAAGTGCTCAGAGGTAGCTTGAATGATATGTTGGTGCTCTTTGGGTAAAGGATTCATAAGAATAAACAACAAAAATCAGTCCAAAGCACTCAAAAAATGTGGAAAAATATTACAAACCCTTTTTGACATGACTATTCCTTAATATAGCCATGTCAATAAAGGCTTTTTAATATTTGTCCACATTTTTTGAGTGCCTGGGACAGATTTTTGCTGTATATTTTGAAGGTCTATGTTAATGTCTACCGGTTTACAACATTCTTCAAAGTATCTTATTTTGTGTTCAACAGAAAAAAAAAAAGAATCTCAAAGGTTTGGACCACTAAATTGTGAGTACATTTTCATTTTTGGATGAACTATTCCTTTAAGCAGTAACAGCTCCTTGGGAGCACCTAAAATTGTGGCCTTAATGAACCCATATAAAAGGTCAAAAGGGCAGCAACAATCTCACAGGCACAAAATAATAATTACATTCCTCTTTTACAACACAAACAATCTGTTCCTTTCTGACAACAAAAGTACCACTAGATTGCCAATCATTCATGTTGAGATATTATTTCATAGGGCAAGAGATTAGAGGAAGGATTTTTGTGTGCGAGTATTTGGTTAAATGTCAAGCCGAGCTGCTCAGTCCTTCACGGGAGTTTTCAATGAGAGAAGCAACAGGTCTCTCATTGACAGGAGTATTAATGGGCACTGCTGCCCTCATGGTGAGTCTCTGATTGGACGATGTCCTGTAGAGATGCAAGAATGGAAAGAATGCCTGCTACTTTTTGATACATTTAAGCTTTTTATCCTAATAAAGGTGCAAGACATATAATCTAGAGGAATGCCATCTTTGTGGAACAACAGTCTGAGTTCACAATATGGATTAGTGATTCATTAACTCACTCAAAGATGTGATTACTTCACTAAGGCATTCTCTCACGGACTTACCCCTTCAGACCCAAATTGTTCCAAGTTTCAAAAAAATGTAAAAGTATGTTTTCACAGTTATTGAGGCTTCTATAAACAAGACCAAATTATAATAATAAAAATTCAACACCCTTTAAGTAGATATATATATTTTGTCCATTTCAATGGACATCAGGTCAGAACAGTTTCTCAAACATTACACCAACACAAAATACAAAACAACATACAGAATTGCTAGTATAACTTCAAATTTATTTTCAAAATCACAAACATTAACATTTTTACTTTAATTTTGGGGTTTTTATTGTAGATTGCATCTTGTTTATAACAAACTTCATCTTCCTCATTACTCCACATAATGTCCACATCTGAGATATTTCCATCTACTATGTGCTCAAGAACTTCAAGATCTATATATTCTGCATATGAACTTGTTTCAGCAATGAATTAGTACATCAATCAATATATATATATATATATATATATATATATATATATATATAAAGATTCAATCAGCATTACTAGAGATTTATTTTAGTAACAGATATGGACAGACATATTTGAAAAAAAATCCTGATTTAAAGATGGCAATGTTACAGAAGACTTTAAACTTTAATTAGTAAGTGCAATCCCTCTTTTTTTACATACAATCTATGAAATATTGGCAAACATATCAATAAATCTGAATAAAAACATTGTAAACATTGTCTGGCTTATGTCTGTGTCTGGAGAAAAGTGATGCCATGCTGTTTTTTTTTTATGTAGTGGATTTTTTTTTAATTACAACACGCCGAGCCTTACTGCCATTTGATTGGATGACAATCATCCACTCTGCATGAACTGCAGGCTTTAAATTAAATGAAATGCTCAGGAACAACTAAAAACATGGGCCGACATGTGATGACCATTGTAATGGACGCATGGTCTGAAGGGGTAAAGGGATATATTTCACCCTAAAATGAAAAATGACTCACTACTTACACAGACGGTTCATTTCCGTAAATGATGGCTCAGTGGATAGCACTGTCGCCTCATAGCAAAGCAAAGAAGCTTGCGTGTTCTCTCCATGTTTTGGCGTAGGTTTTCTCTACTGTCCAGGGGCATGCAGTATACATAAATTGGATAAACTAAATAGGGTGCAGTGTACTGTATGTGACTTAAAGTAGAGTGTATGGGTGTGTTTCTTAGCATTAGGCATTCATAAGTTAGTATATGCTCAGTGCTGGGTTGTGGCAGAAAGGGCATCCACCAGTAAACCAAAAATCTCAAAAACGTTTATGACGATGGAAATAAAGGAAGACAAAAATGTTAGTTTTGGGTGAACTACTCCTTTAAATGCGTATGAACATGCCACACTTTTAAGTATTTGAATCTGTATGTGGCATTTTTATTCACTCTGAATTGAAAGTCATCAATTACTGAGGTTTTAAGCACAGGAGTCAAACTCAGTTCCTAGAGGGCCGCAGCTCTGCACAGTTAAGTTCCAACCCTATTTAAACACACCTGATCAAACTAATTGAGTGCTTTATGCTTCTTTGAAACCTACAGATAGGAGCATTGAAGCAGAGCTGGAACTAAACTCTGCAGGGCTGCAACCCTCCAGGAATTGAGTTTGACACCCTTGATTTAAACTGACCGCATCGTTTATGAAAAAAAATTACATAATTAGAAAATTACGTACAACATGCATGGTGTTAAATTGTTATCAAGTGAAACAATCACAAACAGATGAACATTCATAACATCTGTAGTTCCGTAAATGGTGGCTCAGTTGCTAGCACTGTAACCTCATAGCAAAGCAAAGAGGCTTGTATGTTCTCCCCATGTTTTAACTTAGGTTTTCTCCACAGTCCAGGGGCATGCAGTATACATAAATAGGGCGCAGTGTACTGTATGTGACTTAAAGTAGAGAGAGTGTATGGGTGTGTTTCTTAGCATTAGGCATTCATGAGTTAGTATATGCTCAGTGCTGGATTGCCGCAGGAAAAGCATCCACCAGTAAAACTAGAGAGTAATTGGCAGTTCATTCTACAAGCAACCCCTAATAAAGCAGAGACTAAACCGAAGGAAACTGAGTAAGTGAGAGTATATTTGCACAACTGCTTTAATAAAGTTAAAGAATAATAATGGTTATTAATATATTAATCCTTATTGATGACAACTTTTTTTAAAACATTTTATTAGCAGGGCATTTATTAAATTTCTATTTGTAGATTGTATAGATTCCATAGGTCAATGTTGTCAAACCAATTAAATAAATAAATGAAATAAATCAGCAAATTATAAGCATTGGTAATTGAAAGCAAATTGTGTAAATATGCATGCCTGTGTGTATAATATTTTATTATTTGAATACTGACAACACAGTTTGCTGATCTGTTATAAGATAATTAAAGTGTAGATTAAACTGTTTATCTCATAAAGTGATCAATCTCTTTAGAAGATTTTTAACCCTTCTATTTACACAGATTTACATAGGGAACCCTTTATGAACATGATGAAATGGTTGAAATCGACCATTTTAATGTGGTGATTTCATTGGCCCATGAAAATTTCCTGCTTGTTGTCAAACTATTTCATAACTGTAACAAGAGGCAATTCAATAATAACGTTAAAACACATGCCAGGATTATTTATTAATATTTGAACTTTTTTGGGATTCTCTGAAGTTGTGGAAATTAAAAATGTAAAACAGGAAATATGTTAGGACCAATGCTATTGTTTAAATCTCTCACAATGGTCTATTGAGCGACAGAAATAAATATATTAATTTGTGTCAATAAATGAATGAATGAAAGATGAACAGAAGTCTTATGAGCGTGTAATGTGACGAGGATGATTAAATGATACAATTCCTGAATTCTGAAAACAAAAGCAGCTCATTCATTATTTACACAGAAAACCATGTACTGGCTTTTATTTTTGTCTTGCTCTCTGAATGCCATTTTCATGACAGAGTCTATCAACACCTGTAAAATACAGTGTTTAAAGCATAAGTAACTGATGCAACAGTCAATGGAATTCCTCCTTCCTCACGTAGCACACCGTAGTTTAAGACTCTGAATAACAGATAACGCTGGAATGCCTAAAACTAGATTGTCTGGCATGTTTTCACACGTACGCAGGTAGTGGGAAGTAAGTAACACTTGTACATTTAAATCATTTTTACCAAAAAGAGAAAGAAAGACACAGAACAGGTGTCAAACCAATCAACAGCTTTCATTATGTTTTTTGTAGTGTCTAAACAGCATGCTGTTGAGCTGCAACAAACGTCGGAAACTTAGAAATGATTTAATGTCACGGTAAAAAGAGAACGTAAACAGTAATAAAATAACAAGAAAATTAATGGAGTTTGCTTGAATACTGTTAGTTAAATGTAATTAAGTTTAAGACATATATGTTAAAGCATTAAAAGTGTTTTAAGTTATAAGAAATGAGTTTAAAGGTTTTGTAAACACTAAAACAGCATGTAAACAGAAATGTTTAGTAATGCTGAAGATGATGATACACAGGGTAATTTTAAGAACAATGCTACTTCACTACTTTCTCATTGACAATAGGCAAAACTGTATCTGCCCTGCAGGTAGACATTGTCATAAGATATTAATATTAGGCTAAATTTAGGTTGTGACTCCAGGTGACCAAATTTCAGTGTCTAGCCAGCATCTAAGGACGTTATTTTGACGTCCATTAAAGTTAAAAATTTTTGTTGATATTTGGTTGATTTTAGGTTGTGTGACCAAAATCCAATGTCAAGCCAACATCCTTAAACTTACGTCATATTGACATCAAATACTGACATTTATTCGTTAGATATGGCAACCCAAATCCAACATTTGATAGACGTCATAGTGATACCATCAACACAACGCCAAGCTGTAACATCATTAGACATTGATATTTGGTTAATTTTAGGTTAGACGTTGGACATTGATGTCAGTCTGATGTTGGGTTCTGATGTCAACCTGATTTTCATTTACAAACAAATTGCAACGCCCCCACGACGTTGAGATACAACAATAATCTGACGTCATGTTGACGTCCTGTGCCTGCCGGGTGGATCTGTAACATCGGCCATATGCAATGTTTTGAGATCCTCCAATCAGAAACCAAGCAGCAAATCATGTGACCGAGCATAAACTTATTATTCCGGTAAGATGTCATTTGTGAACAGAAAACTGGGTTTTTAAACAATTAATTTTTATAAAATTAGCTTACAATGCCAACTTAAATGTGCAGTAAGAGATTTAGCTTCCTTGTTTCCGTGCATTTCAGGATCATTTTAAGTTACTTTTATTTGTTTTTAAGTGTCTGAATGGTGCTGCACCTCTTTACCTCTCTGAGCTTCTCTGTCCCTACACACTTTCTTGTTCACTCAAGCCAGCCGGCCAGCTCCTCCTTGGTGTGAAGCTCAGAGGGGATCTGACTTTTGCTGTGGCTGCACCTAATTGTGGAATGGGCTGCCGTTGTATATTGGACAAGCCTCTTCCATTCCATAAATCTCTTCTTAAAACCCACTTGTTCAATTTGGCTTTTAGCACAGCATGAGATGTTGACATTTTATGTTTATTTTATGTTTATTTATTTCTACTTTAAAGAATGTGCTACGCTTTGTTTCACTTTCTATTGTCAGCACTTTGGTCAATGGTGTTGGTTTAAAGTGCATTATAAATAAAATTGAATTGAAAAAAAAGTTTCCAAGCATCATTGCTCTAAAAGTTGCCCTGTGTATCATCAAATTACAACAGCAAACTGACTAATGATCCAAACCAACAACTAAAAATTACATTCAATTTGATGAAAGTTGCTGCAAAATACAAAATTCATCAAGACAACAACATTTAAGATTTGGTTTAAAAAACGAAAACAAGTGTGCAAAACCAATGAGATAGACTGGTTGTAGTTTCTCTCAGTAGTTTCATTCTCTGTAAACAATGGATGAGCTTGTAATCATTGGCATATGAATAGAGACCAACATGGAAAACAAGAAACACCTGAAAAAATGGAAAAACAGATTAGATCATAGACCATTTTGATAAATGGGCTATTTTTGGAATTTGCAAAGCATAAAAATAAGTAAGTGTTGTAAACTTTTTGGATGAGTTTACACTACAGGAATATGTGGCTCAATTTGTTTTGTCATGTGTCATTTTTTTACCAAATGAATAAAATTCAATGACTCATAAGTGGTCTTTAAAGGAATAGTTCACTTCCTTTACTCACTCCCGACTTGTTTCATTTGTGTATAAGTTTCTTTCTACTGTTAGAAGATATTTAAAAAATTGATGCCA
Source organism: Danio tinwini (assembly GCA_903798205.1). Classification (NCBI taxonomy): domain Eukaryota; kingdom Metazoa; phylum Chordata; class Actinopteri; order Cypriniformes; family Danionidae; genus Danio; species Danio tinwini. The sequence goes on from CAIGQZ010035027.1 coordinate 8,943,725, forward strand.
TCAAAACAGATCATGGTCATCATCGACAGATGGAAAAATGCTATAGAAGTCAATGGAGAGCATCAACTGGAACTTAAGTGGAAGTCAATGTTTACCAGTCATTCTAGAAGTCAACTATTCCATTAATCAGATCAACTTAATGTTTAATAATGCAACCTCAGTCTGCAGATTTAATAGAATAGACTTAGAAATTTTAGTTTAAAGAAATACAAAGTAAAGCCAATCAAACATTGTAACTCAGCACAAATGCTTGCAGTGTGAATTTAGCTTTAGTTGAGTTCTGACTGGTGAAGAGTGTGTCCTCAGAAAAGGCCTTTTATCTCCTCGGTCACAGGATCAAGGTCAATGTCATAGAAACAGGGTCGTGTAGGCAAGCCTGGCATAGTGCTCATCTGTAGGACAAGAGAAAAGAAGACATGATGTACACATAGCACAAAACAGAATCAGCGTTCAGTTTTATTTGACACAGGTATCAAAACAAAAAGGCAAATATATTGTATGCCAACAAAACATCAGAGAAAACGGAGTAATGGAGTCAGAAGAGAACTCAAGGTTTAGATTCACTTAGTAGAAAGGATCATAAATTTACTCTCAAACAAGAAGTTGTTTCAAAGATGCTGAAGTATGTTGAACAAACCATCTTGCTAAATGTCTTTTCCAGGCAAATCTTGTTAAACTTCACTGGCAGACAAATCTAAACTTTAAACAGAAATTAGTGCTGGAGCCAGAAAAGCCAAACTAAAATCATCCAATGAATGCTCTTTCCTAAGATGAATGTTTTATTTTAAAAATACAATGGTGTAAGATGATCTGTCCTAATGGCGGTCTGCATTCATTATGTTTTCCCTATGCTTTTTCCCTATGACTGTAAATAAATGTCATGCCCGACTACATTGTAAACCTCCACAAAAGTGTAAACAGTAAACGTTAAGGTCATCCTTTTAATTTCCAAACAACCAAATTTGAAGCCAATGGTCAAATCAATTGATTATATAAAAGAAAAATGAACAACCCCTTTTAAAATGCCACAGATTAAAATCAAGTGACTGGCACACATGTGAGAGACTGGTAAAAAAGAAAGGCATTATCTTAATTCAATTATCATCGAAAACAAACCAAGGCAGACAAAGGCAGAGGAAACCGTACATCATTTATCCAGGAATTCCATCTTGTCCAGAGAATGAAATGGTCTGTCATTTTCACAGAGGTCTCAGAAACAAGGTCCTGCTGCGCTCAATTCCAAAAAGCCATGGATGTCATCAATCTCAAATATCTCAGCTGTTTACAACCTAGTAACCTTTGTGTTCGGTGGTCACATGCACTTCTGATGATGAAGGAAGACATTATCCACCCCGAGCCTTTATTCGCAACTTCCTATTCCCGTCTTTTCTTAGAACAGAACCTCATTAGAGCTTTAAATAATTCAATTACAAGAAGGATTCCTCTTATGCATGACAAGCCAGGAGCTGTTTAATGGCTTACGGGAATAAATTAACTTCTTAGGTCTTCATCTAAGAGATAAAGCAATTTGAGCTAAATCTGATGTTTAGGTTTTGTTTTTAACATCAGATGTTTTTCCCCTATTTTTTTTGGTTGGCAAACTGACTAAGGTATTTTCCAGTATGACATCACCAGGCATTTCATTTTAATGGGTACGTCTCTACAAATAAGATATATTAACTTTGGACTCCATATGACCCAAACAATTGAAAAGAGACCAGGTTTGTGACTTTAGGTCAAACCATTTAGGTCAGCATATTTAACAAATTCTAAAACTCAATTCTAACCAGCATTTTTTTATTTAGCTGAACAATGTAATAAACAAAAGCCCAGACTGGTCAAGTTGGTCAAGTTAAGAACATAATTAGGAAGCACTTTGAAAATGTAAAGAAGCAGTGTTCAGAGGAAATTCGTAAGGATTTTGAAGAAAAAGAATAATTTAAAACTACGATAAAATCAGAATAATAATTTAGAAGAACTCAAAATGATGATAAAAAAAAAACTCTGAAGAAGAATTTAGAAGAAATATAATTCAAAAGAACTTACAAAGTTAGTTGGTAACATGAACAGTGTTGACTTTGCATATAATGCAGGAATTGAAGATTGGGTTTTATACTAGTTTTGGGAGACACATTTATTTAGCCAGATGTAAATGTAGCATTCATAACATCTGATCAATAAGTCAAGGTTTTAAAACTTTTTTTTTCTTCTAAGGTATGTGTAAGGCCCAAGGTATGTGTAAGAGTTTTTATTTAAGTTTTTTTTATTTATTTTTTTGTTGTTGTTTTAGGATAACAGTATCTCTATCAGAAAAGATATCCAAATATGCTATTTACAGTAGAAGTCAGAATTATTTGCCCCCCTTTAAATTTTTTTCTTTTTTAAATATTTCCAAAATGATGTTTAACAGAGCAAGGAAATTTTCACAGTGTGTCTGATAATATTTTTTTTCTTTTGGAGAAAGTCTTATTTGTTTTATTTCTGCTAGAATAAAAGCAGTTTTTAATTTTTTAAAAACATTTTAAGGTCAATATAATTAGCCCCTTAAAGCATTTTTTTTTCGATAGTCTACAGAACAAACCATTGTTATACAATTTACTTTATGTTAACCTAATTAACCTAGTTAAGCCTTTAAATGTCCCTTTAAGCTGTATAGAGGTGTCTTGAAAAATATCTAGTAAAATATTATTTACTGTCCTTATGGCAAAGATCAAATAAATCAGTTATTAGAGATGAGATATTAAAACTATTATGTCTAGAAATGTGTGGAAAAATACTTCTCTCCGTAAAACAGAAATTGGGGGGAAAAACAAACAGGAGGCTAATAATTCAGGGGGGCTAATAATTCTGACTTCAACTGTAAATTGTAAGGAAATCTGTTATTAAAAGTAATGAAGAGAGCAGAAGTCAATTATTCATTTAAATTATTTAGCCTGACATGTTTACTGTTCCAAATTATTTAAATGTTTCTCAAAATAAAATATTGTGTTCAAAGAGAAATGTTTTTTGTTTTTTACCCAGACATTTAAAAAGAATATAATTTAGAGCAGAAATCACAATACTGTGAGACCGTGATATTTTATTCAAGATTATCATAGCGTCAGAATCTTATACCGGCCCATGCCTTGTAACATGGCATGTGACAAGTCTAAATAGACTGTAAGATAGCAAACTCACACAACATCATTCCCTAGATGTCTTCTATATCCCCCCCCAAAAAACAAAAGTTTTAGTCCCTGATGCATTTCCACATAAATAAACTATAAACCCAGTTGCTATTCTACATTAAAAAAATCTCCACAATTATTTCCATTCACAATGGTCCATTATGTAGTTACTGCTCAGGAACAAATGGCAACTTAATTCATTTAGTTCAGCATTGGCTTCACATGGGTCATGTTTTCCTCACCGCAGACCATTGTGTTTGTTAAAACCTGCACCAGTCTGCTTTTGACATATGTTCATGTCAGCATGTTGGTAAGGTTGCCAAAACACCATAAGCCTTCCAGCAGTATCATCGGGAATTCATTGTGTGGTTTAACAGAAGACACGGATTTGGGCAATAAATTTCCTGAACTGAATGGAAGCTGGGATCCGTTGAGTCCCATTGTTCTCTGGCTGACCCTCCCTCACATATCTGGAGCATGACATCAGTAACTTCCTCCTGTAACCCCCACCCCCAGGTCTGCTTTGTCCCTCGGGGAGGTGCATTGAAGGAAACATATAAACAAACACACAGACACACCTGTCTGCAATTCTGACTCACACAGTTATGTGGAGAAATGATTGTAACAGATATGATGATTACATGCCATTTTAAATGCAAGTTTGGCCATGAATGAAAGATAGGAATCACACGCTTGTAAAATAACACTTAAATTTTTTCACAGACATTTATTGATGTTGAGAAACAGTGCAACATATAAAAAGATGATTCTGAAGTAATTAATGTGACTCAATATGCTATACTGAATAATCTAGGAGGGCCAACACGGTGGCACAGTGAGTAGCGCTGTCACCTCACATCAAGAAGGTCGCTGGTTCAAGCCCCAGCTGGGTCAGTTGGCATTTCTGTGAGGAGTTTGCATGTTCTCCCCGTGTTCGCGTGGGTTTCCTCTGGGTGCTCCAGTTTCCCCCACATTCCAAAGACATGCTCTATAGGTGAATTGATTAAGCTACATTGGCCGTAGAGGATGTGTGGGTGTGAATGCAAGAGTTTATGGGTGTTTCCCAGTGCTGGGTTGTGGCTGGAAGGGCATCCGCTGTGTAAAACATATGCTGCATAAGTTGGTGGCTCATATTGCTGTTGCAACCTCTGATTAATAAAGGGAGTAAGCCGAAAAGAAAATGAATGAAAATTCTAGGACTAAATCGAATTGTTAATTTTCCAGTGCATAACCACTTTACTGCAGTCTTCTCTTAGCTCAAACAATAGATCATGGCACTAACAACACCAAGGCAGTTGGTTTGACTCCCAGGGAAAGCAAGAACTAATAAAATAGGTGCCTTCTAGGGCTGCACAATATCAGAAACATCTAACATTGCCATATTTTGTTATGCTGCAATATATATTGCGATATAATTACAATTTCACCAGGTGACTTGAATATCTCTGTTTGAAAAAAAATTATAATTGTATACTGATTTGGATGACTCTGTATTGTAATGCATCTGCAAAAAATCTAATAAATATAATAAAGAAAAAGATACAATTGAGACAAACAGTGTTTTATCATTTTCCAAGTCTAACATTGTTCAGGTATAAATAATAATAATAAACAATAAATAAATAATAAAATTCATTCTTAAGTTAAAACAGCACAATTTCTAATGCGTGAATGCTTTTAAAATCATTATACACAGGCTTAAAAATACATGGAAATTATAAATCAGATATTCTGTGATGTGACTGTTGCCAATGATCACATTGCGATATTGATGCTGATATATTGTGCAGCCCTGGTCCCTTCAATGGAAGATGCTTTGGATAAAGGTGTCTGCCAAATGCTTAGACCCATATAGATTATATTACAAGCAAACAAGCAAGCATAAGACCCAACTGAGTCACAATTTGAGTAAAGATAAAAAGCAAGTCAATTCTGAATAGCAGATAGAATGATAAAATGTTTACGCTCAAGTTCAAAGAGCTGGCAGAAAATCTGCAAAAGATTGAAGGTGAGAGGTCAATAGTGCTGAACTGAGTGTCCCGCAGCAGGCCTACAGAGATGAAAGAGGACCAAGCGCTGGTCAGACTGGAGAGGCTAGGTCACAGTCACCCATCTCCCAGCATGCCGCACGCCGGACACCTCACCCTAACCCTGACCCCACACTGCAGCCAGGACCGCTCTCTCAACCCGGAAATGAGCTTCCTTCCCTCAGCCTCACCCCGCCAACAAAACACAACCACATAAGATACAAAAATGCTGGCTCAATCAAGCTGGGCCAATAAAAAGGAAACTTCAGCAAGAGGAAGGGCTAGTCAGAACTAAATATTATAAAGCACAAAAAGCATTAGTGGACAAACACACTGCTATTTAAAGCACATACTGGTGTTGCAGAAATTAAAGGGATGGTTTGTTTAAATTGTAACTGGCTTAATTTAGTCCCACTCAGGCCATACTAGATACTAAACATCCATCAATTTTTCTTCAGCTTAGTCCCTTTATTTATCAGGGGTCACCACAGTGGAATGAACGCCCTTCCAGCTGCCACCCAGTACTGGGAAACATCCATTCACACTTATTCATACACACACTACGGACAATTTAACTTATTCAATTCACCTATAGTGCATGTCTTTGGACTGTGGGGGAAATCTAAGCACCCGGAGGAAAGCCAGATGAACACGGGGCGAACATGCAAAGCCCACACAGAAATGCTAACTGGTCCAGCCGGGACTCAAACTAGCGACCTTCTTGCTGTGAGGCAACCGTCTTACCCATGAAAAATATGTACAGGCAAAATACATACAGTTGAAGTCAGAATTATTAGCCCTCCTGAATTATTAGCCCCCCTGTTTATTTTTTTCCCCAATTTCTGTTTCAAAGAGAGATTTTTTCAACACATTTCTAAACATAATAGTTTTAATTTCTAACAACTGATTTATTTTATCTTTGCCATGATGACAGCAAATAATATTTGACTAGATATTTTTCAAGACACTTCTATACAGCTTAAAGTGACATTTAAAGGCTTAACTAGGTTAATTAGGTTAACTAGGCAGGTTAGGGTAATTAGGCAAGTTATTGTATAATGATGGTTTGTTCTGTAGACTATCGAAAAAATAATTTGCTTAAAGGGGCTAATAATTTAGACCTTAAAATGGTATTTAAAAAAATAAAAAACTGCTTTTATTCTAGCTGAAAAAAAACTTTCTCCAGAAGAAAAAAATATTATCAGACATACTGTGCAAATTTCCATGCTCTGTTAAACATAATTTGGGAAATATTTACAAAAGAAAAAAAATCAAAGGGGGACTAATAATTCTGACTTCAACTGTATATACTCCTAATATTACATTGAGGTCTTGTAAAGTTAAACAATCAGTCTGTGCAATAACCTTAACATTATTTATAAAATTATTATCACTGCAGCCTCTGCAACTGCTTTTTGTTCAAATGATGTATGAATGGGTGGGAAATTATGTATTATGTTTTGTGGTAATATTTTGGTAATGTGTACATGGAACTTCCCCTGTGTTATGGCACCATGTTGCAATTTTAGTTTCCCTAAACAGAATAATAAAGTTCAGTCTGAGTCTGAAACTCACATGTATTGATACTGAAGTGCTGGAAGCTGCTGACTTGCATTTTATGACTCACCAAAGCATTATGTTTCTGCAACCAACTAAATTGAAATAAATAGTGACTCTTGATAAATGGTTTCACAAACTCCACACATCTACTATTGGTTGGCCAAAACAGACAAGTGATGTAATTGTCTAAGACTTGTGTGGGAGAAATCCCCAATGCAATGGCTAATCTTGGGAATCAGTTAAATACAGCTACAGGCAAAGTCGAAGACACCTAATGTATTGATAGTGCCAAAAACCTTTTAAAACGTTACAGGCTCTGTTTACACTAATATGTTTTAGTTTTAAAACGCATAAGTTTTGCTACGGTTACACCTCCTGTCCATACTACGCTGGAGTTTTTACGCCGTGAAAATGGAGCGTTTTGAAAATGCTGAAGAGGCTGTTTTGGTTTTAACGCTGCTGCTCCGTGTCACTGTGGATGGGGGAAAACGGAGACATCTGAAAATGTGGCTGAAAAAGTGGCTGCAGACATTCGTGCTACCTGATTGGGGCTTTTTCCTCAATATTAAGTACACAAAGTTCAGTCTTGCATCTTTTCCTTATGTTCAGACTTCACAAGTTTGATATACAAGACAAACTCCCGAGGATACATCGGGTAAATCTTCAAAGGGATCAGTGAGTGTACTTTATAACGTCATTCACATCACCCTGGCTATGTTGTTTCACTTTCTTAACAATAAAATGAAAACATGATACTGCTTTTATTGATTTTGATATTAACAGCTTAACCAACACCAAAAATGTTGAGCCGTCTTGTAGCTACATATTTATATGACCATCATCTTCACTGTGTGCATATTTATAACAAAACAAAGAATATAACATAACTGCCTTCTTTCATTTTCTTCAAAAAATACAAACATACCCTCTCTTTCGCTGAATATCACTTTTAATAATCAATAATGGCCATTATAAAAGTATAACGTACAATAAGTTTATACAATATAGGAAATAAAGGCAAGCAATCAGTCTAATGTGCAGAATTAGTGTAGGTAGTAACTTATCTTTGCGCTCAGCCAATACACATTACCTGAGAACTATAGATTTAAAAGACCAAGAAGTCATTAGATAGATTAAATATCACATTTAACAACTATAGTGAGATGAAATCCAGCAAAAGATCCTTGATGAACTGTCCGACATGCACTGCTCTCATCTGGGGTTTTGTGTTTAAAGCACCCACTATCTGCCTGGAGCTCAGACGTGCGCATACGCTGCAGCACATGCCAGAGTGTGTGTGTGTGTGTGTGTGTGTGGTCACGTGATTATGCGTTTTCAGTGGTATAGTGTGGACGGAGATCTTGTCAGAAACGCTAGATGAAACGCCAGTGTGGACAATGGTTCTAAAACACCATTTTAAAACTAAAACATATTAGTGTAAATGAGGCCACAGATTTAATGTAAACCAGCCAATGTTAAATTTCTCCATCCATTTTTTAAAATGTTTTTAATTTTTTGTTTTAAAATGTCAATGGAGAATCAAGAGTCCAGCCTTGTATATCCACCAAGCTGGACGTCTGGCTGGAATGCCAGTTCCTAAGGTGGACCAGCTGGGCTTAGGAAGAAAGTAGAGCAAACATTGGGAAATCCACAGATGGAGTTTCTTAATGAAAACCACAAACATGTGCGCACACATACACAAGCCTGGGTCATTCAAAAGTTGACCGCACATTCTCTAAAATCTGTTTTCACAAGGCTTAATCAAACTGTCTTAACAGGTTTCACCATGAATTTGAACTGAGAATCCAATAGACCTCTCATTAATGAAAACTGCCTTGACCAAACATTGTCAGGAATTCAGAGAAGAGATATATCTGCCTTAGGCCAGGCAATATTGTTTTTTAAGAGAGCAAAAACATGAAGGCAGAGGAATTTGGCCTGAATGCTGTTTTTAAAAGTCCCACTGAGGTCATAGATCACAGGTTCAACCGTAATCCTGGATCCTATTAGTAACTGAAACATATACTTACTTAGCAGTAAAGGAAGTAATAATACAAAAAGGCAATGTGAAGAGTGGATGGCATCGAATGAGTGAAAGCCATCAAATATGAAAGTGTGGACATGCAGATAGAACTGAAAAGAATGGAATAAGACAAGAGCTTTCATCAGATTTTGAGAATAATCACTTACTGTTCCAACTAAAGGGTAGATAAAGCCTGCGCCGATGCTGGCACGGACGTCTCTGATGGGCAGGATAAAGTTGGTGGGAACACCTTTTTTCTCAGGCATGTGAGAGAGAGACAGGTGGGTTTTGGCCATGCAGATAGGAAGAGCACAAAAGCCCTGTGAGAGATTTATAGACAATATTAATACCCACATGAGACATGCATATCATCAGCTCTAGGCTATTGATATCCGTTAACTATAATGTTTTGAGATGCACTGCTTCACTGAACACAATTCCAACCGGTTGGGCCAAGATTATTTAACTATTTCATATCAGAAAGTAAACAGGTCAAGAAACGTTTACTATTATGGCATTAGAACATTGGAATTTTTATGCTCCGATCTCAAGTCTGATGCAACTTTTTTCTTAGAAATATGTTTAATCGTTGCCTATTGTGACTAAATATGTGATTGCAGATTGTGGCTATTTCTTGCAATATATTGCATTTGTATTAAACTGACCTGAATCTGTTTTAATTTAACTAGAACTACACTAGCATTCTGCTTTCTGCCTGGTATGCTACAATGATTTACAATCTGAAATATAATGGCTTTTTTCTATTTTTGATTCAATTTACATTGTAAAAGCGCTATAGAAATAAAGATGACTTGACTACAGGTCTACAAACTGTAAATTATAAAGGTGTGAACTGTTATCCTGTTAGATTACGATTATCATGCCATCGATTCAGTTCAATTCGATATCTCGGTGCATCACAGTGCATTGACGATGCTTTACATACACAATTTTACACAAGTATCGATATAACAGCCGAGGGAAGAGGAAACGTCATGCCAGCAGGTCAAACAGGCCACAGTGAGAGAGAGAGAAATCGAGTTTGCTTTCATTTTCTCCACAGCAATGAAATAATTAATTTTAACACCTTTAGTAAATTATTTTATTATAATAATTGTCATTGAACATTAAAAGGCTGAAAATACAAAAAATACTTTCACACCTAAATAATGTTTGAAAATAAATCACCTATTAAGTCTGAGCATTTGGTGAACTGCTTACTAAAACAACACTCTAAATATTCTTAAAAACACTCAAATGTTTAAATAATAAATATTTATTCATGGTATCACAATATCAACATTGTGCATGTTATTATCATGATATATTGAATATCGGCATATGTCTACACACATTTATCAAAGCTGTGTGTTTGTAATGTTCAAAGTAAAGCACTTCTCACCTGTTGAGTGTAGTAGTCAATCTTAGCTTGAGCCTCAGGTGAAAGCTCAATGTCCTCCGCGCCATAAACCTTCTGTGCAATAGTGCGAATTTTCTCTACAATAGGATCCTGTTAAAAGGAAAAAAGGGCAGACTAATTCCTTGAACTAAAAGGCACACAGATGAATGCGGGAAGGATTTCAAAACACTTTAACCTCATTATCAGTTCTGAATTGAAGCTTCCGCCAATCTGATGGCCATAAAATCACCCCAGTCATTTCTCTGGGCAAATGAATGGAATAGCAAGTGTCCAGACCTCTAATAGGATAATAGAGACCAGCCAGAGCCAAGGGCAGAGATTACAGCGCCTTTCATAGCATTGCTTAATCAAAGTCACAACCTCCAAACTCACTAAGGTTAACTCAAACCAGCTGATGCCTTCACAGACCTTACTTCAACCTGACATGCTCAGATTAGAGGGAAAAAACAATTAGCACATTATACAAGACTCAGATACAATCATGTTTAATCTATCACTCTGAGTCTGCCTGGTCTGGTCTTAGATGAGATTAGGTTTACCTAAGATCATTGTGTTTGTTTTCTTCTATACTGTAACTACTTGCATCTGGTCTCACCTGCAAGTTATACAGAAACTGGAAACGACTCCCCTGAGAAGCAACTTCCTTTACAGCGTGTGCCAGTTCAAGTGAGCCCCGTCCACCTCTGGACCAATGATGACATGGCACTGCAGCGGATGCCCCAGAAGCCTTTGCAATGCGACAAACCAGGTCAATCTCTGCTTGAGTGTCGGTCCTTGATTTAAAGAGAAACATACTTGGGTTCTGATCAAACAAAAAAGGACACAGGGCAGACAACACTCTGGCAGAATATGGTTAATAATCAAAAATTTGAGAAAACATTAAAGCATGCTAGTTAGACAGATGGGTAACACTTACCTTGAAGGGGTTGTTTATATGACCATCATGACACCTTTATAATCATAACATGACACATCTTGAACAGGAAGGAGATTTTATGCATGTTTATTCGCTCAGTTGTACTTTAAATGCAAGGATGTTGATGGGAGATATCATGACAACTTGACATAACCTATACATCATAACTTGTCATAAATCTGTCATAAACATGATTGTCATGAGGCCATAATTATTGTGCCATGACTATAATTCTGATCACTTTAATCATTACAATTTCTTAGTATATGTCAAATGGGCTGCATGGTGGCTCAGTGGTTAGCACATTCGCCTCACAGCAAGAAGGTTGCTGGTTCGAATCCTGGCTAGGCCAGATAGCGTTTCAGTGTGGAGTTTGCACACTCTCCCTGTGCTCGTGTGGGTTTCCTCCGGGTGCTCTGGTTTTCCCCACAGTCCAAAGATATGCGGTATAGATGAACTGAATAAACTAAATTGGCCAGAGTGTATGAGTGTGAATGAGTGTGTATGGGTGTTTCCCAATGACTGGAAGGGCATCCGCTGCGTAAAACATATGTTGGAACTGTTGGCGATTCATTTCGATGTGGCCTCTAAAATAGAGACTAAGCCGAAATAAAATTCATGAACAAATGTGTGTATTATTTAATGACACATCCAATTTTTTACCATAGTAGTTAAGGTCAAGAAAAATATTAATGACACTGTTATAAAATTCATAACACTTGATTATAATGGCCTCATGACAATCATGTTTATGACAAGTTATGTTGTCTTGGTAATGGCAAGTTGTCATGACAAAGACATCTCAAACAACACCATCCTTGCATTGAAAATGACATAACTGATCTAATGACAGCTGACAAAATCCTGCATTACAAATCTCCTTCATTCGCAACATGTGTCATGTCATGATTATAAAGGTTTCATGACGGTCTTATGAACACCCCCTTCAAGTACAGTGATATTGATATTGATTGATAAGTAAAATTTGTGACCCCATCTGTGGCTGTGAATCAATAGTAACCCTTCTTGCTTTTCAATAGTTAGATAAACCTCATGTTTGTAACCCTCACATTATATGAGGAAAATTAATTTTGGAGTTTGAAATGTTTTAAATATAAATCCATTCTTACTTGAAGGCATTCAAAGCAACAACCACAGGAACTCCAAAGAGATGAGCAATCTGAATCTGCTTCTTCAGGTTACTGCAGCCATCTGCAACCAGCTGCAGATTCTGATGGTAAAAAAGAAAACACAGAGAATGTTTCTTTTTAATGGCGCTATTTACAATAACTGCATTAACATCGTTTTTATTGCCAATGTGTGCAAAGCTTTGTGTCAGCACCACAGAATGTGGCATTAATAATAACTAGCCTTCAATTAGGATGCAATATTTTTGATGTGAAGTATACATGTGAATGGTAACATAACTGTAATGTCGGCTTGCAAAATGTATATTTGTACATAAAAAATGTAAAGTTCTGAACCAAAAGACTGCTAAAACAGGGGGTTTAAAGGGATCCTTTGAATTTTTGTCTAAACGACTTTAAAAAAAAGTATTAAATAATTTATTTATAACAGTTTTCTACAAGCACAACACAGAAATGGTTACAGACTGCATATAAAAATATTATACAAATGATAAACAAAACAAAAAGAAACAAATGGAGTGAAAAATTCTGATTAAAATTGTCCATGATTCATAAATGCCCTACTTTATATATATTTTAGAAACAAAAGCAAAACAATTTGTTTTCAGTCAGCCATTTATCAAAACTGCATGGTAAAGTAGGCTTCTAATCCATCAAAATAAACTTTGTGTCAATGTTAACACAGAGTCAGATCATCTGACCTGGGCTAATTCAAAACCTTAACAAAACTTAACACAAGTTTAGTGATAAAATATAAAATAAAACATTTCAAGAAAACTAACTAGAAATATTTGCAAAGCATTTCAATCTTAACTGGAGCCTAATGTTTTATCAGGAAAGGATAAACCTATTTGCCTTGAACAACGTCATCCAGTTGATCTTTCAAGAGGAAACTTCCTGCTTTTCTTCTTCCTAACTAAATTGCCGCTCATGGAGCAGAACTAGTCTCAGAGAATAGCAACTCAAAGCTCAGGAGATATGCTTTGGTGCTTTCTGGTTCTCATTACAGAACCGCACAATTAGCCTAAGCACTTGAGTTATTTTCTCAGCTGGGGTTGCTTTAGAAAGACTGATGAAAAGCAGGTACGGCCTTTTCTAGACTACAACTCCCATTACGCCTCGGTGTCTGTAGCTTCAACAACACAGATTGCATTTACCCTGTTAATTGAATAACACAAACCACGTTAGGGAGGAAGAGAGGAGCTGAATGGGGTGAAAGCGAGGTGCTCTGGTGTTTGGCCTGGGTTAGGACGGCCAGACGCTCATTCGTTTACTCCCCTACCGCTTCCAAACACTCTATATTCTCATCAGGACTTTGGGGAGCAACATCGCCACTTATTGTTGGATAAGGATAGAACACAAGTTGAGTTGAAAAAAAGGAGAAAAAAAAATTGTTCTAAACATGTTCCTTTTACTAAAATGAATTGACTAAATCATGATTTTTTCTACATGTGGGTGTTACAAGAGGTCATGTGCTCAATTTGATTTATATAATACGTTATACTGATATCATGTTAACAAATTCTATAAAGCTTACGCTTATAAATAACTCACATAATTAAAACTTGGAGAACATTACATTCTTTCTTCAAAAAGCATTGTATTGCAAACAAATTCAACCATTTCCCAGGGGAACAATACTTCACTGAAAGAAAACAAAAGTATTGAAAACAACTTCTCATCCGATGTTATATTTCATTCAATCAACATGAGGACAAAAATTTCTTGTCCCAGTTTCAGTATTTTTGCTCTCCTTAAACTAGTTAAGCAATAATAAAATTATATTTGACATTACATTATAAATGTATGTCTGATACAATACAAAGATATGTGGAAGGAAGGGCAATGTACAAAAAAAATCCATGATGTAAATTTGTGGATAGTAAATCTAAATTACATTTGAATTCGAATGGTTTTAGATTTCTCAGAGGAAATTGAGTTTGAAGAAAAACAGCAGCTCATCTGCTCTGGAATTATCAAAGAGGTACTGTGAGAAAAACACAGACAGGGAAGTTATATTTATTAAAATCTCAAAGTATGTCTATGAAAATACAAAGTTCTCAAAAACCTCCAGGAAAACAAGAATTAGACTAATTACTGGGGTACAAAAAACAACAAGCTTTGCCTACCTCATCAATATATTCTTTAGGCAGTGGTGCACCAGCTGTAACCTTTAAACAAAACACAGAAAATTGTAAAATTATCAAATATATTACTAATAGGGCTGTGCAACATGACAATATGTAGATTCATTGACACATTTGCTGTAAAGCAGAGGTGTCAAACTCAATTCCTAGAGGCCGCAGTCTAGCATAGTTTTTTTTTTTTATAATAATTTTTTTAGGGCTTTTCACCTTTATTAGACAGGCCAGTAGAGAGAATTGACAGGAAAGCATAGGGAGCAGAGAGAGAAGAAGGATTGGCACAGGGCCGCGTGGCGGAATCGAAATCGGGTCGCAGGGTCTGAGTCCGTGAACACCGGAGTGCATGTGTTGAAGCACTAACCACTACACCACTGGCGCCGACAGTCTTGCATAGTTTAGTTGCAACCCTGCTTAAACACACTTAAGCTACGGTCACACTGCACTTTTCTCCGCATAGACTGCCATTCATACACATGCAAATATGGCAGACCGTAAACGCAAGCTCATGCAAGTTTCATAGTTCGCTACGTTCGAAAATTCAAGCTTGGTGAACTGTGACCTGCAAAATTGCATCATTTGAGACCCATAGTAGATCAAAACATCACCTTACTGCACAGAAATGTAAAATATGGACCAATCACTTGCTTTTTTAAATGTCTAATCAACATGTTTTATCCTGCCCTTTGACAGAATTTCGCACGCTCAACTCTAGTTTGACCACGGCATTACCTGTAGGTTTCAAACAAGACTGTAAGACTCAATTAATTTGATCAGGTGTGTTAATTTAGGGTTGGAACTAAAGTGTGCAGAGCTGCTGCCCTCCAGGAACTAAGTTTGACACCTGTGCACTATAGTTTAAAAGTGTCAAAATACATAGTTTACTTTTTGTTTAATTTGTATGAGTGCAATATTACACAAACATTACAATGTTTACATTTTGCATTTTATTTAGCAACTATTTTTTATTTTTATGCTGATCCTGTAATAATTTGTTTTTGAAATGTGTTTTATATTTTATTAATATTAATTTCTGTATTTATATTTATTAATATTATAAGTCTATATAATATTTCTATATTTTTAAATAAAACATTTGCCCTGAAGTTCTAAATAAAGAGAGAAATGTTATCACATGTGAATGAGTAGGTACTTTAAAAAGTACAAAAGAAATAGTCGTTTACATGTAGTCATAATATATTTAAGCTAGTAATTGAAAAAATTTACAGAAATGTTACTATATTGTGATTTATATATATTATCTATCAGGATATGATGTGACAAATCATGATAACGGATTTTTCAGTCTCACCCAGCCCTGTTTTCTAATGCATTCAAACATGTGAGATGTGCGAATTTGCACAAATCCACACTTACATTTGGTCCACCTCCATGCATCTTCAGAGCACGTATGGTGGCAACCAGCACCACAACATTAGGCCTCAGTCCAGACGTCCGACACTTAATGTTGAAGAACTTCTCCATACCAATGTCTGCACCAAAACCAGCCTCCGTCACTGACCAAGGAAAGAGAAGACAATTAAACAATGCCTTGAAATAAAACAACTGCACTATTGTGCTAAAGACTGATTTAAACAAACATTCTGCATCAATACCTTATTATTACAGTGCATAACCGGATAAGAGCACTTCATTCACACATGCTTTCTCACACGTACACTTGAGTGACCTACAATTACAAGGTAATCGAATTGTCCCCGCATTCCAGAAAGAGTTACTGCAGTTTGTTCATATTAAGGATGTAATTACAACCGTTTTACAAGTGAGCATGTAAGAGCTCCACATGCGTTACTGCAGTCATGAGTGACTGATCAATGCAACGTTTCACTGAAGTGCTGACAGTGGTGTAAAAAACATTAACACCACAATCAAATTCAGTTCAGATGTTTTCAACTCCACTGTATTTTCCTCTCCATCGCAAGCCATGTTTGTTATTTTTGTGTGTGAGAGACATCTACTGTTTGTGTTTGGACCGGTCAGTATTAATGTGTGTATGTGCCATTGAGCAGCAAGCATGTGTGGAGGATTTCCACGTATCCATTTTTCCCAGAACCCTGCAAGCTTCCTGTGCTACTTCCCAGGCTTTTTGGAGCAGGAGGGAATGGGAATTGTAATGTTGTTATTTCCACCAGAGAGGTCTGGCATGTTTTCTGAGTCTCTGCATGTTTGCATGTGTGTGTAAGCGTGTGGTGGTCTGGCATTCAGTTCTGAACAAAGGTAATATCTTAAAAGCAGGCTTTGTGTTTAGTCTTATATGCATCAGGTCGTGCTCACTTACGGTTATTTTTATAAACATTTTTTCCATAACCCTATGTCTAAATTTGTTAAGCACTGTTGTTTGAGTACAAAAATATATAGAGTTTACAATCTCACTTGCATTGTGATACATCCAGTGTAGAAAGAATCACTGATTAGAATAGTTTTTTTTATTGTCATTATTAGTGTCACGTCACACTGCTCAGGTCAGTGTAGGAACAATGTAATCAATCTGTGAATTTAGACTTTCATTTTGTGATTTCCAAAAAAAAAAAAAAACAAGCCAGAAAAAAAGAATAAACCAAGCAATAAGGGCACCTATTATGCAAAATATACCTTTTTGCACCTGTTTGAACAGAAAGGTGTGTAGGAATAAACAGTGTACACTTCCATATAAGTGTGGTATAAACACATCAGTCCCTGCTTTTAAATATTTGAAAATTAAACAAGGATCCAAAGTCAAGAGATCTTAATCTTTCAGTTTTTGAATTAGAGGCAATATAAGGCAGGGTTTCAAGTAATATGGGATTAGATCTGTATATATATGGTGGTGATTCAATAGTGTTAATCAATCTATGTACTATAACATAAAATGGGATCATGAAAAGAACATTTAAAAAGCAACTCATGTAAACACCTTTATCATATTGTTGTCTTATTCAGATTAAGGGTAATAATTCGATTACTGATGTCCATGTCAACGTAGTCACTGTCAGCTTAATATTGCTATTTGTGCCATTGGTTCTGACAACTGACTATAAGTATCTTTGAAAAAGACATGCCGCAATATTCAATTATGGGAAGAGGACAACCAGCTTATTTGCATTTAAATCTACAGCCATGTTTTACTCTGACCTCTGAAAGGGTTTAATAAATGATCTAAAATGTATTTTGAGCTGAGACTTCATGAACCCATTCTGGGGACACCAAAGACTTAAAATACAGCTTATAAAATCTGGCAAAATAGGTGCCATTTAAAGGAATGTTTTAGGGAGGGAGGAAGAATGCAAGTATGCATGTATATGAAAAATCATGTTTAGGTAAAAAAAAATAAGTGAAGTTTATTTATAAACTAATTGCAAGAGGAGCACGTACTTATGATTGATCATGGCTGGTCCCGCATTAGCTAACATAACATTAACATAAATGAATTGATCAATTGAAATTGGCACTATAGTCGAGCTCTTAACCAGCAGTATATCTCTATATATAGCAATTTCTAATTTGTCATTAGCCCTAAATAAGGGGGGAGATCTCGAGACCTACTTGAGCTCAAACTCCCCTCTCGCCCTGCAAATGGGAGGGAGCCCCAGGCTCGAGGATCTTATGAGCTCAGGGCTCTAACCCGGGACAACATGCAAAACTCGTGTCAACTAAGTGTGAACTCTTGAAATGTATATTAAGGTGGATTGAATGTTTAGGAATTACAATTTAAAAAACAAAAGGGCACATAAACTGCAACAATAATCCCATAAACCTAAATACTGACTAAAGGTACCTTAAAATAATTACAAGCATAAAAACAGACTGAAAGCACAAGATGATCGTGCAGTTAGAGTTATCTGCAGTAATTCAGCTTGAGCTGTGAGTCAGGCTGTTCTCCTGGAGGTAGTGCTCCTGACCTTGAGATGACCAGGTGTTGTAAAACGTAAACCACCTCCTGAATGAAACTCCCTGTAGATGAGTACACATGGCCAGGCCTTGTGTCATGCTCACACAGGTCAGCTCAGATTTACAGCTGTGAGGCGGGAGTATGTTATTGCCCTTCAGGAACTTTAAGAGAATTCAGAGTATCACGCTATCTATCAGTCTGAGGCATGAGCAGGGCAGTCAGTTTGGTTTGGGTAGCC
Organism: Danio tinwini; assembly: GCA_903798205.1. Lineage (NCBI taxonomy): Eukaryota > Metazoa > Chordata > Actinopteri > Cypriniformes > Danionidae > Danio > Danio tinwini. The sequence goes on from CAIGQZ010035027.1 coordinate 8,962,254, forward strand.
TAAAAGTAGTAGTATTCACTCTGGTACTCTTGAGTAGATCAGCGGTTTTCCTGTGAAGCAGATCTGTTGTGTATAATCAGCTGATAGTAATGTCCTCCCTCTTACAGCAAATCCACTACATACCACACATACCTTGGCATCAGGTAACACATACACACGTCTCCCTTCTTCGCTGATATTTTGCAAAAGTCAACAACTCCCAGCATTCCTGCTATTTGTTGGGGCTGACGCTCCAAGTCTAATATGGATTTCTTAGAATTTAAAAACAAGTAAGAGGTCTCGGCAGCTTGTCTTTCGAAATGCACTAAATTATTCATTTTTTTACTATGTTTCACAGAGGGCTCTAGTAAAGTTTCAGGTTGCAAAATTTTGTTGAAAATCGTGATTAATTATAATAAATAAAAATATGGATATTAAAATACTGTTAATTATTTAAAATTATTAGTGGTATACTAGTACAAGTATACATCAGAAGTAATAATATTACTAAAAATAGAAAAGTTGTCCTACTTGACTCAAAATTTACTTTTAAATTAAAAAGGTCAAATTTAATATGTCTAATTTCCGGTTCATAAAGTCACACTTATCACTGCAGGCAGCTAAAATATTCATGCACTCAATTATTTTCTCACAAATTTGTAACCTACTGTCTTACAACCTGGTCATAGGCAAACAAAACAACGCTAAAACCCATAGAGTCACTATACAAACAGACAATTAAATGTATAAAATCATTCATGGTCTGTCATGTCTACCTCTCAGTCAGTTTGTACACATAAAGAACACCACACAGAGAGCAACATGAGGGGCAGCCCAAAGAAACTGTTTTGTCCCACTCTGGAAAAGTGCCTTTGGTCAGGGTGCCTTTTCAGTTACAGCTGCAAAGGAGTGCAGCTCAGAGAAATAACCACTTACAATATGTTCAAAAAACATTTAAAAATCTGGTTTATAGCACACCAAACTAGTCATTATTCATATTAGCTTGTACCTACCTATCCTGTTACCACTTGTGCCTGTCATCTTAATGATTTGTTGTTTAAATATGTTTTAACTGCTCTTATCTCTATTACATAATGTTGGTGTTTTTAGTTTATTTTGTACATATACATTTTTTTATTAAAATCTACTTAACTAGGTCTATTTTAGTGCTTTTTAATTATGGTTGATTGATTGTAAAATTCAACTTGTGTTGATTTTTAGGGTGACAATTTCAACATCTGTCCAGGGACAACGGATGAAAAATAGCTTTCTGGCTAATTCTGGTGCATTTCCAGTAATGCTAATTTATGTACACTGTCCCTGCCAAGTAAACAAACAAATTAATTAATTAATAATTTAGAATATTTCAATAAAGAAAATCTACCATTCATGCATTTTCTTTTTGGCTTTGTTCCTTTATTTATCTGGGGTTGCCACAGCAAAATTAACCACCAACTTATCCAGCATATGTTTTACGCAGCGGATGCCCTTCACTGGGAAACACACACACACTCATTTACTCACACACTACGGACAATTCAGCTTACCCAATTCACCTATACAGCATGCCTTTAGACTTGTGGGGGAAACCGGAGCACCCGGAGGAAACCCACGCAAGCATGGGGAGAACATGCAAACTCCATACAGAAATGCCAACTGACCCAGACGAGGCTCGAACCAGCAACCTTCTTGCTATGAGGTGACAGCACTACCCACTGCACTACCGCGTTGCCCGAAAATGTACCATTTTAGAATAAAATGTAAAAAGTATTTTGACAAATATTTATTGCTATCCTGATTTAAAATTTTATTTACATTTTGGGGGAATATTAATATTTTTCATAGTCTCTGACTTTCTTTTGGGGAAAAAAATCTACCATTTCAGAATTTTTTTTTTGAAAAACTTTAAAACTGTAAATGTATTGCAATAAATGTTTAAATTATTTCACAATTCAATAATGTTTATCATTAAGTTACATTTCATCTACATGCCAACTAATTCCCATTAGATATAAGTAGACTGTTAGGTTGGGGTTAGGGTTAGTGTAAGTTGACATGCACTTGCAAAGTTTCTTATAGTCAGTTAAATGTCTGTTTAGCAGCAGTATCAACAGATATTAAGCAGACAGTCTACTAATACTCAAACTGACTATCAAAATAAAGTGTTACCAAAGTGGGTATCAGAATGTACAAGAAGCACTGCATTAAATGACATTTTTCCCCTGTCTTTAAAATATGAACATTTATTTTACACCAGTATATTCAATGGAGCTTCTGCGCTAGCCTGCTAATCCTGACGGGCGTGTGTGTGTAAACGGCTTTTCATCTAATTTTACGCTTGAGCAACTAAACAAATGCCAAAGTCTATTTAACTGATTATATTTTAATTACATTACAACATCGATGCTGTAAAAAGTCACATTAACTGTTCAGCGAAAGTTTATCAGTATGGGAAGAAACACTAGCTCTGCATATACCCTATTGAAGAAAAACTATCCATAAAGTTTCTGATAGTCAACAGCCAGTTTGTAAGCATTTCTCATTACAATTTTGGGGAAATGATCAGGGACCATGCCAAATTTCACAAAAGTTTAGAAAATCTCACTTCACTTTATAGTGATTCGTTTCAATTCATCATGCTGCCCCAAAAAATCCTTTACAAAAGAATTTCCCATTTTCATGCTGGCATCTCAAATTGTAGTGTTTGTAACTCAACACAGCTCTTGGGCGGATTTGGTAGGCAGTGTTTTCATTGTAAACACACTCTTCAGCCTGTCCTTAAATGAAGGGGTGAAGCTTCCACTGCTCTTAGCGAGGACCACAGGGCCTCTGTAATTCCCAGCATTCCTTCAGTGTCTGGAGCACATCGCTGAGCAGAGGGGGAGCGACAGAGAATAGAGGAATGACACAGAAGTGGAGAGAGGAAGTGATAAGGTAAAGGAGAGATGGGAAGATAGATAGAGAGAGTGTGTGTGCTTTGCAGGCATGTATGTTCAGGTGTGCCAACACTGAGCAGATTAGCTGGATTCAGAAAAAACAAACAAAACGAAATACCATTCTTCAGGGATTTAAGTTAAATTATTGGTTGTTGTGCTCTTTATCCTTGTACCATATTGTTTCTCATTGACCCCAATGTTGTTGTTGTTGTTATATGTAAAAACAATCAATAAACATATTTGAAAAGATCATTATCGTATTTTATAATCAATTCAATTTAACCGATGAATGGTCGCATTTGAGTTTTTCTTTGGTTTAAACATAAACAGCAAGACATACCAATAGCCAATTAGCCACTTGAACATACCACTCAGCATTACATTAACTGATGAGCCTTTAAATCTCGAAAATAAATACTCTAATGCATGTTGCTACATGTATACCTTAAGAGCTGTATACTGTTTCATAGTAGTTTTTTCAAGCAGAGGTCTGGTTTGACCAGAAAAACACTTTACTAATCGTGTGTCTCAATTTGAAAATGTACACACAGGTCTATAGAGGACAAAAACTCTTTTACAAGCTGTTTACATAATGTTTTAAGGATATACACTACTGGTCAAAAATTGTTGTTTTTTTATGTTTTTTTTTATTTAAGAAAGTGATTCTGTTCATCAAGGTGCATTTATTAAATATTAAAAAAACAAGTGAAATTGTTAAATATTTATTACATTTTTGAATAACTGCTTTCTTATTGTATGTAGTTTCAAATGAAATTATTACTCCAGTCATTATTGCTTTTATTACTATTATCATTCATAATAATAATAATAATAATAATAGTAATAATATTAGAGTGATTTCTGAAGGATCATGTGACTCTGAAGACTGGAGTAATGAAGCTAAAAATTCATCTTTAAAATCACTGGAATAAATGATTAAATTAAATGATAAACTACTTTTGAACAGTTATTTTATTGACCTTATTCTTCAATGTGGAAGTGTGCTTGCTTTTGTGTTAGAACTTCTGATTCAGCTGCCTATGGGAGAAATGACTAAGAATAATAAACGGCAGAAACGGTCAAACTACTTGCTCTACAAACAAGTATTCGCATGATTATACAAACAAAGCAGAATCATAACGTGTAAAAATGAATGGAAGTGAATGAGACCGGAAGTGTCGAGCCAAAATGATTCAAATGGCTGCGCCGATTGTACATGAAGAAAAGGTGAATAGAGCAATACCATTTCACAATTTGTACTGCATTTTTGATGAATTAAATGCAGCCTTGGTAAGCAGGAGAAGCTTATTTTAAAACATTTAAAAATCCCACTGACCCCAAACTTTTGACCAATAGTGTATATAGGGAGGAAGTGTAACATAAAAAAGTACCACACAAACAAAATTCTCAGAATATACATACAAAAACTTTCCATACTAATGCACCCACATCATTTAAGTTATATAATTTTTCCTCGAATGTACTGTAGTGCTCAAAAATAAGAAAGAAAAAAGTACATCAGTCAAATCTAAAGAAATTGTGCCAAAATAGAACAAAAATAGTGACTACTTTAAAGCCATGCCAACAAATAAACAAACAAAAAATTTATAAAAATGTGCAATGGGTTTCAGTGGGGACATTTTGTGTTTTACAAAAGGAAATTAGTGAAATGGTGGTAAATGTGTGAAAAGGTGAAACATTAAAATATTAATAACAACATTTTTGGGAACATTTGCACTGAATTAAGCAAAACAAAAATGTCTATAAAGACACACAAGAGTTAATTTGCACCAACATAGACTTTGTCTCTGGTCAAACTATAAAACGCATTTGCAGCGGTGTGTGACTGAATGTGTGTACCCTGTATTCCTCATGTTGTGGGGACCAAATGTCCCCATAAGCAATACCAGTAAATTTACTTTGTGGGGACATTTTTTTGGACAGCATGAGGAGAACGGCTCAAAAACCAATCAGAACAAAGTATTTTGAAAATGTAAAAATGCAGATGGTTGTGTAGTAGGATAGAACATACAGTCAAATCGTTATGTTTATGGGAAGTCCCTATAAACATAGCTGTACAAGTGTGTGTTTGTGTGTGTGAACTCACCAACATAGCCCTCTTCTCCAACTAGTTTAAGAGCCAGCTTATCTGCCAAGACAGAGGAGTTCCCATGGGCAATGTTAGCGAAAGGCCCTGCATGCACAAACACTGGAGTGCCCTGACATGACAGACACACAAACAATATCAACACAAACCATTCAAGTCAAACCTGCACACATGTAATTTTTTTGTTTTTGTAATATTTTTGTTTCTTATTCCTTTAGTCTGGTTAAGATGTTTCTCGATGCTGCTGTATAATTGCTGTATTGTTTGCTAGTGTTTTTGTGCATGTTCTAGTTGGTATCAGGCAATAACACTTGAGATAATTTTGTTAAAATATTTTTTCTTTGACTTTTTTTCTTGAGTAAGTCTCGCAACTTGTTTGAGCTTGTATGTTTGTACCATTTCACAACATTAAATAAATTTGTTGTAAAGTCTGTTACAGCATCGAGAGACAGAAAGACTTTGTCTTAGTGAAAATGTGTGGTTTGAACCGATGATCCTGTGGTCCTCTGACACTTCCCAAACACTGAAAGCGACACCACACACACGCTGACAGCTGGAGGGACAGGAAGGAGAGACTGCAGGAAGATGGAAAAGAAAGTCCACACAAAAACAAGAATGGAGTGATGGTGAAGTCATTTCAATTTAGGAAAAGGATACAAGCGGTGTTGAACAAAATGAGCTTTCCATCAAACAGAGAAAAGGGCAACCTTTCTTTATTGACCTAAACTTTTATCACTGAATCCCAGCATCCTCTTTTTACTGCTCATGCAGGTGCTGGTTTATACAAAACATTACACAATATTCTACATTAACATAAGATGAGTGAACCAAGCTTAGACCTTTTAAGCCCCACATGCCTGCCAGAAGCTTATTGACTCGATTAATTTAATCAGATTCACTCAGTTTGGTTCACTGAATTTGTTCAAAACACAGTTTGGGATTTACTTGAAAGGCTTCTTCTGAAAGTGCAAGACATTTAGTGGGTAGAAGTGAAGATCAAATTCCACTATAACTATGTTTTTATTTTATATCGTTGATAGACAAAAAAAGTACATAATTTCTTGTCTTTAAGTTCAGATCACATTTCTTGCACATAAAGAAGCATAATAGAAATGTGATGAAATTTGAACAACTCAGCTGATTTTAAGCATGCGTAACTCATTATAATCTAAAGGTCAGCCGGCGACTTGCTTGTATCTGTAAAACAATTTAACAAACCAATTTAATGCAATGAATTTGCTCAATCACTGGCAGCTCGACAGCAAGTCAGAAAAAAGGAACGAGTGATGGTCTTTGTGAGTGACTGCAAATGGAAAGAAAGTGTATAGTTTCCAGCAAACTATCCTGTGGAAAACTATTACAGAAAAAAAAAAACTATATCAAAAACTGGAAAGGGAATGATTGGAGCCCTTTGCTCTGTGAATGTGGAAAAGAGGAGAGATTTGACATGCCAACGTCAGCAAAAGTTAGAAAACAGGAAAAACGAACTGAGAAAGAGCACTGCAGATAGGAACTGGCTGGTTATGCTTATTTAACAGGCAAAATGATTGCACTTTGATGATTACACTGTTTATCTTCATAAAGAGCTTTTTGAATCATTTATTCATTCATTTTCTTTTCGCCTTAGTCCCTTTTTTAATCCGGGGTCACCACAGCGGATTGAACTGAAATAACAGTAGTCATTTCTTCTAATAATATTTTTTCTTAATGTTTAACAAATCTCAGTCAGTATCAAATTTGAATGTGCATTTCATTTCAGCAAACATACAAAACACATAGAGTGCATCTCAGTCAGCTCCCTTGTTCAGTAGTCAGGGCCCTGATCATGGAGTCTGCCATTTTAAGTGCAAAATGTCTAAAGTGCAATGAAACGTTCACTCCCACAATGCAATAAAAAAATCAAGGAACATTTCTCTCACAATGTTCCCTTAAGGTATGTTCTAAAGTGCAAATTATGAGGGAAAAAAACTAAACAAAACTAAACATTTCATAATTTAGGATTGTTGGAAGATGGGCTTTGCTAACAAAATGTTATGTTTTATATTAGTTTTTTTTATATTTACTAAGTCCAAAAAGTAAAGAATTTATGTTATTTATTACTTGATTGTTCAAGCTATTTCACAGAAGTGCTCTGTTTGTTAACAGAGTTGTTGAATGTTAAAAAAAGGTGAATTAAAAAAAAATAAGGAACATCCTGGAACATCCTGTTTCTTTACTCATTTTTACTCTTTTTTTTGTATTTAACTTTTTTATATAATAATATTTATAGAATAATAATTATTATATAATTGTTGGTATAAGAAACAATCAAATGATTTATCTATAATTCATTCATTCATTCATTCATTTTCTTTTCGGCTTAGCCCCTTTATTAATCCCGGGTCGCCACAGCGGAATGAACCGGCAACTTATCCAGCACATGTTTTACGCAGCGAATGCCCTTTTAGCTGCAACCCATCTCTGGGAAACATCCATACACACTCATACACTATGGACAATTTAACTTTTAACCCAATTCACCTATATTGCATGTCTTTTGACTGTGGGGGAAACCGGAGCACCCGGAGGAAACCCACGTGAACGCAGGGAGAACATGCAAACTCCACTTATGATGAAGATTTTTATGCGTTCACTAGAGTCAATCTGATTAACATTAGTTCCAACAGCACTATCAGGTACCTGTAGAGTTTATGCGTTCGAGTAAAATATATGCAGATAATATTGACAAACTATGCCCCCTTGACAAACTGGGGTATTAGACACTAATATTTAGTAAGGACTGGTGGAGAATGTTTTAATGGGATTTGATATTGCACGCCAAATAGAAAGAAAAACTTCCACATTTCGTGATCAGCCATCACACTGTATCAGGTAAGCTGTATATTTATGTTTCAATGTAATTAATGCTACACAATTTAAACGCAGCAATTAATATGCGAGTGATGTTTGTACATGGATTATAATTTTGGCTCGGGGGAGGGGGGCACGAGTGAAATTGGACAAACTTGGGGAGGTCGTGTGTCCTAAAAGTTTGAAAACCTCTGGTGTAGTGAACCAAACTTATCATTCGTTGTGTTTACCATTGCCCAAATTCATGTACACGACCTACTGATTCACAACCTCAGGAGATAGGGAGCTGATTGAGACGCACCCATAAATCCTTTAAATATACATTTACTTCAAACACTCTTGTGTATTGTCAATCAAACAGTCTGAGATGAATCTGTGAACACATATACATCCTCTTGCGCAGTCATTCACTCACGTCCTTTCTCACATGCACACACAAACACACATATGCACAAAAGTAAAAAAAAACATTGAAATTAGTAAAATGAGCTTATTTCACTCAGATTTTGAATTTATTTGAATTGGTTTGGATTTAGAAGTTTTAATTTTTTTGAATGGTTTAGGGTTACCTGTGCCTGAGGTTAGGCTAAGGATGGGCTGAAAAAACTTTAAAGACAACATGGCCCACATCTATATGCATGCAAGTATGAAAAAATAATCTCTTTGATTGCTAAGACCTATTCTATTGCAAATGCAAAAGCATAAATATCAGCGTGAATGTAAAACATTTATTTTACATTTCAATTAAATTGTAATTAAATTTGTGACAAGTAGAGATGCCTTTGTGCCACCCCATTCATCACAAACACGCAATGAAGGAATTATTCATTGGATGATTACTAATTTTTTTTAAGGTAAGTGGTTGCAAACAATATATATGGGCTGAATTTAAAAAAGATGAACATTACTAAACTTTGTTTATTATTAATTCAGCCCATATAAATGGTTGCAACTACTTACCTTAAAAAATGTTGATAAAATAAATATTTTTTTCAGTGTGCGGTTAAAAAAAGGGTCCTACTAACTTAAAATGTGCATTTGCTCAAATAGTTTGAGGCAATATGTTTTTACAAATATTTTAAAAGTACTTTAAATGTTTAAAATGCACACACACACATGCTCACACTAACACACACACACACACACACTCACACACCCAATTCGCAGCATGGACATTAAAGGCATTAACAAACTGAATATTCCCACAACCCTTTGCTGCCTGGCCCATTCTGATATGATTCCTCCTCGCAAGAGAAACAGGAAACAGGCAGGAAAGGTTTCACAAAGCATTTCTGTGTCTCTCTCTACAAACACGCAACTCCTCTGCATCCCACACGCACAAACTTACGACTGTACACCCCAAACATCAATCACAAGTCATTAGCATGTTTAAAAGCCGTAAAGATGAAAGGAATTCCAACAATCAGGCTTTTCACCACTGTCTTTTTCTCATTTCCAGTTTGCTCATGGTGTTCGGGGTGTGATAGTGAAAGACAGAGACGCACTCCCACTGAGTCAAAACTAAAACCAGATGTGCATGCGTTACTGTACGAGTGTGTTTTTCTATGTCATGCCTTGAATATCCTATCACTTCGCCAACACTGAGAGTATCGAGTTTGGGAGTTTCCATCAAGATAGGACAGTTATGTGGAAGACAAAATAAGAAAAATAGCACAAGCAAGCGCCTGTGTAAAAGATATGGAGAGTTTGGGGTACAGGAACAGGGAAGAGGTCTCACCTCCAGTGTCTGCATCAGTGTGGGTTTGATAGCATCTTTCATGAGGACGGCCAAAGCCCCGGTCACACCCTGAGAGAAGCAAAAGAGCAAAGAAATGTCAGGATATGTTGGTTGCAGTAGTTTTAGAATGTCTGTATGGTAAAGGATTGGCTGAGGATTTGGAAGTTAATTATTTCATATAAAGGTTTTACTCATATTGCTATGGTGTAACAAAAAGACTTAGAGTTAACAAATTTAAAAACAAAAATGTAGAACTTAAAAGGATAGTTCACCCAAAAATGAAAAGCTGCTCGCCATTTACTTACCCTCAAATCTTTGAGTTTGTTGAACACAAAAGAAGATATTTTGAAGAATGCTGAAAACCTGTAACCATTGACTTCCATCGTAGGAAAAACAAACACTATGGAAGTCAATAGTTACAGGTTTCCAACATTTTTCAAAATATCTTCTTTTGTGTTTAAGAAAGGAGAGAAACTCAAAGTCTTGAAACAAGTAACGTTGAGTACATAGCAGAATTGTTATATTTATTCCTTGAATATTATATACATTCATTATAGTTATTATTTTGTGAATGATTAAAGCAGTTAAATCACACTGCCAGGTGATATGTGTAAATGTCTAGTTAAATAATTTATTTTATAATTGCTAAAACATTTACCAAAATACATTATATTTTAATGTGTTTTATTAAATCACAAAAGGGTTCAAATGACACATTTTCATTACTGATACCAATGCATGTAGTGTTGCAGATGTCCTCTATTTCATAAAGTGTGTGTACTTACCACTGATGCTAATTTGACCTGATAAGGTGTTTCATAAAGTCATTTCAGCATCAGGATGAACAACAGATTGGCATACATCTGTATCAGCCATTAAGTGTTTTTTTTAATGTCCTGATAAAAACATAGGTCACTATATTAAAGCCAATTATTAGGAATCATTTTAATTGATGCATTCCGTTTTAGTAATCAGAATCAGAAAAAATCATATCAAGATTTAAAGTACATTTATTGGCTAAAGACCTGTGTCATTGGTCATTGCCATACATTTCTTAAGTAAAGGTCTTTTTTTTTTTTGTATTCATATGCAAAAAATTTGTCACATATACAAACCTTGCACACTGAGTCCAATGCGTATTAATTAATCCATTACGAAAAAACATTTTGAAGTTAGTTCAAGAAATGATACTTTGTTCTCCTCTTTTCTCCAAAGCAGAAAAAGAAAGATGAATAGGTTGCATATTGTGGTCATCCAATACTGCATAGAGAGGAAGGACAGTTCAGCTCATTATCAAAGAGCTGCGCTACAATTATCCCCAAATGGATAATTTTTCCATCCACCATGCTTTTCTATTACAATGTGTATGAGCAGTACGTCAGATGTATGGACATGGGCACACACACACACACACACACACACACACACACACACACACACACACCATCAGAAGAAAGGTGCACTGAATCCAGCATATACAGGTTTTCAACTGCCACATTCTGTCTTTATTTTATGACAGTGTTTGTCTTAAAGTTATCTGTAGCTCAAATTACAGCATTCTGTATTTAGCCTTTCGCTTGTACGGTGGCTCTGAACTGTCAAAACACATCTTAAAGCACTTTTTCAGATGCAAATTGTCGAACCCAGTTTGATTTTGTTTTTATGACAGACAAAGTTTCGGAGGCAGTGTGTCAATCAGATCAACAGAATGAGAGATTGAATACATTTTTTAACATGCAAAAATTACGGAGGAAAATTTCGGATTCAGTGTGCAATAACCTTTACTCTTCATCTCACATACACACCAAGTCATCTGCAGTGATCGCCTGTCCATTCCTGCTGCTGCTGCCAACAACCATTCGCCCCAGTCTGGCCCGCATGTCAGCCAATCCATCAGTCAGAGCGAGGATGGCCATGATCTCACTGGCCACCGCGATATCAAACTGGGTCTAGAAGAACGAGTAGAGAAAGTTTATACACTGTCCAGCACAGTCATATTTTAGATGATTTCCATCAAAATGAGTCGTCAGGATGCAGACAAAGGAGAGATTTGTCAGAGACACACACACGCAACATCTGCCAAGTCTGGTTCTTTATCACATACAGTAAACTGCTCCCACATGTGTCCAAGACAAGCCCAGCTGGAGTAAAAGCAAGCTGTCCTGGTTTAACTCTCAGCTAATAAATACTCCCTCAATAAAACAGCTGGGCGCAGAGGAGTGGTGGCCAGATGCCCTATCAGGAGAGACGGGCCTCTTAACACACACCACTTGTGTCATCATTACTTGCCATTTAACTGCATTTACAGCACCCTGATTGCTGAGATGATCTAGCTTCAGAGTCAATGTTTGCAAAGCCTGAGGTAACATGTCTAAGTGCGATTTTTCTTTGCCAGTTTCAAACACACTCATACCGTCCAAAACACACACATATAGTGTGCTTTATGTCTCTCAAGAACAAAAAGTGGGCCATAGTGCACATTTCAGTGGTTTTGGTACAGTGGGAGGGAGACGAATGTAAGCAAGTGCTTGGCTGGGATTGCTATGCATGCAATAATGCTTTTTTTAACATTTGCTTTTACTTTGACTGCTTTTCATTGAGGTGCAGGCTGTTAACTGGTTGATTTGGTTTAAAAGTCATTGTTTCTGACAGCAGCTGACATAGTGCTGCACTTAATAGATAATGGTTAAGTGGAATATACATAAAAGTGAGAGAAGGATAGAAAGGAGAATGAGAAAAAGTGACAAAACTACTACACATCACCCCTAAATGTTGGTTAATTGAGTAATGAAGGTAAACCACAAACCTGGCGAGCGTGGCCTTTTTCTGTGCTGGCCTGGCCTACAGTGATCTTGCGCAGAAATCGGTCATTGGTATCAACAACTGTTGGTAACAGGAGAAAGCAAGTTTTTAAATTAGAATTAAAAAGATTGCAATACAAGTAGTCAATACTGTTGACACCAACAGCCTTGTGCACAGTGCAGAAAGTGATAACAGTCCAAAAACTAGTACAACCAAATTAATATGTTATAAAAAAATATTAAATACAAATTTAAAAAAGAGGAAAAATTAAGAGAAGCAAAAAAAGGTTTGTTGACATTTTGCAGGTTGTAATTATTTATTGCAATATTTAGCTTGAATTTAATTGCCTTATCTTTCAATTTCTAAACATGTTGGTGACTAAAAGTTTTACTAGTCTCTATTCACTGAAAAACAATATTGTGCATGAACCAAACCAGATTTCCTACATGCTTATAACTGCTCAACTGCAACCTTATTACACCCTCTTCTAAAAAATGTTGGTGCCTCAAATGTCCTAAAAATGTCATTGAAGTTTCTACTGAAAAAGTACCTCACAAATTATAACATTCAGTAAAGTTTTGTTTTGGGTGGTGTCTCTAAATGCAAATAAGCTGCTTGCTTCCCTCCCCACGTTCCAAAGAGCGCCTCTGTTACTCCAGCAACAATATATTTGCATGTGTTTTAAGTCCTTGTCAGTTTAAACTAATGATATACCGTTTTTCTGAGAGCACAAACAAATTAAGAACACACAGAAAACTGTCTGTCAGATGGCAAGTCAGCTACAGATAAGGTGTTTTCCACTGTATGATGTGGTTCGGTTCAGCATAGTTTTTTTTAAGGGGTTTCCACTGTGTACAGTACTTTTTTATTACCACCTTGGCTGAGTTTAAAAGCGTGCAACACCATTACCAAAATCTGACGTGTAAACACTGCAGATTGGCCAAAGAGAATTATCACTACCCGCATCATTGAATTTGCTACAAAAGACACCTTAATAAACAGTAAAGTCAGCGACAGCTACTGTAAGATTATTTTATTTTGACTGTAGCACTCAACAAGGTTGTATTTGATCAGTAGATGAGCTGCAGATGTTTCTCTTGGTGTGAAAAGTCTGTCCGAGTATCTATGATCTGCCCATGTATGGTGAAGTGTGTAAAGTGAGAAGACAAGGCTTGAGGACATAATAACAGTCCCACATATCTTTATAGTTGGTATGTATGAGCCAAAATGAAAAAGCAAAATGAAGAGCGAGCAGTGATCTATCTTCTTTGTGAGCTCTCTCTCTCTCTCTCGCACAATATGACAGACAGAAAGCAGAAATAATTATCGTAATAGCCTCATAAATGGATGACTGAAGAGCCAGGAGATTCAATGTGAGCTGTATCAGGAAATACAGAATGTCATGTGGTGCAGTCGGTGCAACTACTACAATATGTATGGAATCCCATACAATGAAAGCAATACTAAAATGCTGTGAAAAAAGCAAACCAAGATTAATCGAGCTATACCAAACAGCACCAAGCTGTTTTTATCTGTTTTTAATCATTTTAAATTCTTTGTTGTTTTTATTTTCTTGTTTTTTTTTAATTCTTGGTTATGTAAAGCACTTTGAATTGAATTACCATTGTGTATAAAATGTGCTATATACATAAACTTGCCTTGGCTTGTGAGCAGAGTCATACCATGCAGTGGAAAAGTGGCAACAGTGATGTCAAATGTAAAGGAAAAAATTTTCACAAAATGAAGTTCAAGAAATGGCATGTGTATCAGTATATTACATCAGTGAATTTCTTGGACATAGCAACAACACATTACTAACTCTATCATGGCTTGCCACCTTCGGCGGGAATAACTTAAAGGGCACCTATTTTATCCCTTTTTCAAGTCTTTTGTGTCTCCAGAATGTGTCTGTAAAGTTTCAGCTCAAAACACCCATTAGATTATTTATTATTCAGAATGTTGGGATTTTCTGCTCTGAACACAATGTAGCTGTTTTTGTGGCCTGTGCCTTTAATGCTAGTTCTCCCCGCCCACCGTTCGCCCATGCCTGTCAGAGTGTGCCTCAGGCCGTACTCACACTATGTTATCTGAACCGTGCCCAGGGCCGTTTCCCAGATTGTTTGAGAAGTGTGAGTGCTCTGAATCGGGCTCAGGCACGGTTCAGTTGGCCGGCCCTGGCCAGGTTGGAAACGGTGGGCCAGAGCGCGGTTCACTTGGGCTCAGGTGCGGTACGGTTGTAGTGTGAGTGCAAAGCGAGCCTGAGCCCGAAACTGAAGACAAGATGTGACTTTTACGGGACTGTTTGATATGGATTTATTAATCATTCGTACTGTTCAATGAACGCAAACTGACATAGATTACTAAAGACACAAACCCCTCACTGCACGACAGCTGCACCAAGTAAAGCTGAAGTAAATCACTGTAATTCATTACAAACATGCACTGTTTTAAAATGTTTTAAACTTGTAAAACTCATTTTTGACCATATTTAATGATGATCACAGAAAGCCAAACAGATCTTTTAATCCCAGTTGCTTTGTGCACGTGCTGTCTTGTTGATATGATTATACGCGTTACTATGGAAACATGTTTATACGGGGCTGTCAATCAATTCGGTGGGCGGGATAAACCACACTTCAACGTCACATTGCGGTCGGCCTCAAAATGGGAGGGATCTGGATCCTATTTTAACATCAGGACATTTTAAAAAGAGACTTACTGTGTTTCTGTCACTCCAATACGACTGTGGACACACTATACCTACACACGGTTCTGTTCAAACAGCTCCCAAAAGATGATTTTCATCATAGGTGCCCTTTCAATTAGTGATGTTGTGAAGTGTACATTAATAGAATGAACTTTTTGTTTTTAACTTTGCTTTTTCATGCTCAAACAGCAACATTAAACACTACAGAAAATACAGAAAAAGCATAATATAACATTTACATTATATAACATATACATTTTCTTAATTCATCAAATAAAAAGATGATATTTGTTGTCTTGTTCAATCTGTGCACATATAGCAGTATTGTGTTAAGACAAGGCTGGAAGGAATCACGTCATGAGGGAACTCAGTTGGACGATAAGTGATACAAGCTGGACTGATTTTGCAGATCTGGCCGTCACTGCAGAGTAGATGTATGAGGCAATCTAATGAATCTCAAAAACCAATGACCTAAAGCGACCCAGAGGGATGAACACCAAGAGAAACCACAACCTTTCAATAAGCATGCATTCCTCAAAGACATTTAGCATTTTTGGTATTTTTTTTTTCTAGCAGCCAAACTGAATGTAGGAGGGGGCAGCATGAGACAAAACACAACTCCCAGAGGACCGGGATGTTGAAGGAGAAAGAATTCAAACCCTCTGGTATTTTCTCATGGAAATGCTGAACAATTATTAAACTCATTTTAAACATGTCACAAGCAGCAAAAATTACAACAGTGGTTTAGTCTGCTTTCTGGCTGTCTCCCATATTTCTCTTGTGTATCAGATTTAATTCATCTCTCTGTGAGAGAACATGCCGTACATGAACCACATGGCGCATCCAAAAGGTTGAAGACAGATTAGTAACAAGAAGCCCCATGACGATGTAGTCCAAAAGATCATTATTTATAGTGATATAGTCCCATTATCGACCACGGGAAAAGCTAATGGCTTAAACATTACATTTATGAACGTCACACAGTGCGAGAGAAAGTTCTGTCAGATCTCCTTAGACACACACATTCGCAGCAGGAGAGAGATGTAAAGCTGTTCTTAATCTTCCAGGCCCCTCGTCTTACTGTGCACTTTTGAACCGACAGAGCAAATATCCCATCCGTCACTGCAGCACTATCTTCTGAATGTAGGGCTAAAGTCAGCAGATGTTCCCAGGCGGCCACGAGTGAATTGGGAAACACCCTGATCCATCTGAAACTCATTCCCCAGCGATCAGACGGCACTGCGTCATAACCAAATGCAGAAGGTTTACATTTGGCATCTCCTCCAGGTGTGTAGAGCAGACATGTTACTGTACGTGCTCAGGGGGACTAGTTTTCAAAAACTGCTCTCAGATGTAATAATATAGCCAGTTTGAACTGTGATGGATTCAAATGGAAGGGTCACAAAGTATAATAATGTTGAAATAGCATCCTGATGGCCATGTACTTTGTCATACCGAATGCTTTTTACATCACATACCATTCAACGTAATCCCAAAATACTTCTGTGACCGGTTAACTGCTAAGGGTTTGTCATAGGAACGTGTCATATAAAGAACAGTAAAGCAATGCAAATTAAGCAGACTCCTACCTCTTTGCCATGTGACCTTCTCAGGGTCAAGGTCAAGACGGACAAACGCACTGACCTCTTGTGGTGTGAGATCAGTGGGATTGGATTTGTTTATTCCAAGACGCTGAAACAAAAATGTTGAAAAAGAGACAATGAAAAAGCTGATCCTTCAAATTAAACAAGCCAACTATTAAACCATTATCTCTGCTGCAGTTAGTTCTGGCTTTGTCTCTGATGAAGAATGCAGGAGCGTTTTCCTAAATTGTAAATGTTTTGCAATTGGAGGCCCCAGTATGGTCACAGATGTCTTTTTCAGACTCTCGTTTTAATTATGTTTTTTCTATCGTTGTCAGTCTCTCAGAAATTTACCAGCTTTGGCTCTCCAAATGCAAGTCAACCCAGTCGGTCTTTGAGCAAACATAAACAGTTTGTGTTCAGAGGAGTCTCTGAGCTTATCTGTGTCACAGCCAGCATAGCACAACACGACTTGTTTACTTAAACAAAAAGAGAAAAACATTGAAACTTGTGAACAGCTGAGACTTGTTGTGAATTATAACCTTATACAAAAGTTTTCGTAGAAGCTGCATGAGGACCCCTGTTGGTTAACTGATGTACTGCACTTTCTACAAGCAGTTGGGGCCACAAAGATATTTCTAATTTCAATCTAAATAAATTAAGATAAATGAATAAATGAAAAAAAGATTATCAAATGATTAAGTATTATGATTTGTACAATATATATATATATATATATATATATATATATACATACATATAAAAGTTGGAGGTTTATTAGGGATCCCATTTACTAGATACAAATTAAGAATTAAAGAAATAGTTCTCCCCAGTTTGGGCCTCATTAAAGGCATAGTTCATCCAAAAATGAACATTGTGTCATCATTTACTCACCCTTTATTTGTTTAAAACCTATTTATGATTCTTCCTCAAAAGAATAACACAAAAAAAGATATTTTGAAGAATGCTGGTTGATGACACCCATCGACATCCATAGTAGGAAAAAAATACTATAGAACTCAATGGGTCTCATCAACCATAATTCTTTAAAATATATTATTTTGTGTTCATTCATTCAATCATTCATTTTCTTTTCAGCTCAGTCCCTTTATTAATCTGGGGTCGCCACAGCAGAATGAACCGCCAACTCATCCAGCATATGTTTTATGCAGCGGATGCCCTGCCAGCTGCAACCCATCACTCATTCACACACATACACTACATGTTTAGCATACACTTACAATTTAGCTTACCCAATTCACCTATAGCACGTCTTTGGACTGTGGGGAAAACCGGAGCACCCGGAGGAAACCCACGCAAACACAGGGAGAACATGCAAACTCCACACAGAAATGCCAACTGACCCAGCCAAGACTCGAACCAGTGACCTTCTTGCTGTGAGGCGACAGCGCTACCCACTGCGCCACCCCAGAAAGAAACCCATAAAGGTTTAAAACCATAAGAGGGAGCATAAATTATGAGGTAATTTTCATTTTTAAGTCATTCATTTAAAATCAGAAAACCTATTTTGTCCATGTTTAACATTTAACATTTAAGTTTACCCTGAATTTCTAAAGCTTAAAAACCAATTTAAAACAGTTTTAGTTATCATTAAGCCTCCAGTCCCTTTAGTTGAAAAGCATTTCTCTGGTTACATCCAATGATGAGGGCATTATCAAGCAATAAAACTTAAAAGGTCTTACGTGCAACAATCTAGTCCAGACTCACCTGTAGGCGAGCCAGCTGTATGGGAGAGAAGCGCCTCACACCATTAACGGATGGCACTAGTCTGCTGTACAGGGCCTAAAAGACATAAAAAGATCATACAAGTCATAAAAAGATAAGAAACTCATAAACATTTACCTATAAACTCAGAAACAACCTGCTTTAATGCTATGGACTGGCTAACTATTGATCAACCACAACATTAAACTCAGGAAGTACATCCTGTGCAAAAATCACTAAAACATTAAGACAGCAGTGCTCTACCTTGTCTGATTGGGTAGCTTCATGGAGAATGCGGGCATCAATAGCTGCCGCCACTAGATTATTAGCTGCGGTTATAGCGTGGATGTCTCCTGTGAGGTGGAGATTAAACTGAAAAGAAAAAAGAAAGTTAGACAGAGCAAGCTGCTTTCTGAAGCTTCTGATGAATACAATATCAGCTCTCTCTTACACACAGAGTCTGGCATAACACTACAAATCTAAAATTTGAAGTGTAAATGTAAAAAAGGCCTTAGTATTTACCACCAGTTGCCCAATTACCACTTAATTTTACTTCATCTTAATGGCTGAGTGAGTTATTCAAGAACTTTCATCAGTTTAAGTGAGATGGGAAAAGGTTTTGTGATAGCGGGAGACAGGATGTCTGTAGTAACTTACCTCCTCCATAGGAATGACCTGTGCATATCCCCCACCCGCCGCTCCTCCTGCAGGGAGACCAAATAATGAAGCAGACTGACAAACACAAAGCAACCAAAACACAAGACAATGGGCCTATCATACACCCGGCACAATAAGGCGAAAGCTGTAAGCTGTTTGACACAATTTACATTGTAAAAGCGCTATAGAAATAAATAAGACTGGTTTTGTGTCCCCCCCACCCCCCCACACAAATAAAGCAAGCACACCTTTGACTCCAAAAGTTGGGCCTTGTGAAGGCTGTCTCAGGCAAGCAAAGGAGTTGAGTTTAAGATGAGCGGAAAGGGCCTGGGCCAAACCTATGGTCACTGTACTCTTCCCCTCACCCAGAGGAGTGGGAGTTATACTGAAAAACATAGAGCAAAAACATTATCAGCACACGCTTTCACAGAGAGACTATACATCTATTCATCCATCTTCTCCTGTTCTTTTCCCCTCTGATCTCACTACATTAGACTACCAGCAAACCCTCTCCCCATCAGCATCCTTCCTCTCTCCGTCTTTGTGGAGCGGCTCTTTTGGCAGCGCAGTAAAGGCATGCCAGTGGCTGACAGTAATTGAGTAGGCCGGTGAGGAGGGCAGTGCTGCTTCACAGCGTCTGTAGGCAGAACAAAGAGCCGAACTTAAAGAAAGAGTTAGGGGAGCGGGAAGGGGCCGCTGATAAAGCCAGGGGTCTGCGCATTCCCCACACACATGAAAGAGATCCTGGGCCCCCGATCGGAGCTGACCGAGCCACGCTTCACACACACGGATGAAAGGGAGGCTCCTGGTGGGCTTGAGGGCCGGTGCTAGATAAGATCCCTGGCCCACCAATCACTCTCTCTAGGAATTTAGAGGCAGAGTACAAACGAAAGCATGAAAACACACAAACATAGAGCTGGGGTTTGCCTCAAATGCTTTTTAACTCTACTAGTATCAGCACTTCTACTATTCAGGTTCTTGCAATGTAACAAAATATGGTCATCAATGTATTTAGAATTAGCTGATGAAAAAAAATTGATATTAACCCAGGCTCATTCTGAAAACGCACCTCGATATATATTTCTGGAGAGCGCCAAGTACGTCCCAGGAGATACTTTTTTTGCAGCTTTTGTTTTTGTGAATCCAGGTCGCTGTGTACGCTTTGAGATCTCAAATTTGTCCTGCGAGTGCCATTATTGCCTGCTGTTCTCGCATAAATAGACTAGAAGGCACTGTCGACTGACTGATCAATCGACTGACCCACACTCCTCCTTTCCAAACCAATAGTGTTTTCAAAAGCACAGATTGGCCAGCCCACCCACTTTCTTTAACCTAACCCACAGTTTTAAAAAGCAATCCAGAAAAACAAAAGCCCTCTTGGCATCCTGACTTGAACTACCTTTTCAGATTTCACCACATTCTCACCCTGTTAATTACTTGTTTATTTTATTTTTTGGCTTTTGTTTTTGTCTTACCAACTTTCTGGAACCGTTCTCCCCCAGACTCGAACCCTGTAGTCGTGGTCAACTGGGCAAACTGGTAACAGTTGGAAAGCTGTCCGTACGAAGGTAAGCGGTCAGCTGGTAAGTGTGAAAATCAACGACGTCATACCACCCCGTAGCATTCTTTTTCAAGACAAAATGCAGCCATACTATAATTCAAGATCTCCAGAAATTTATATATGGCTACGTTTTCAGAATGAGCCTATATATATAGTTCGATATAGTCGATAAGAGTTGATATAGTTCCTGTTCGACTTTTTGGCTCCATTTAAAACTGGGTAACATAAGGTTGCAATAGTTAACATTAGTTTATGTCACTTTAGTTAATGCGAACTAACAGAAAAAAATTAAAACCTACAGCATTTAATCTAATGTTATTCAAAACAGTGTATCTGTTAGTATTGGTATTATTTAAAGGTGCAGTAGGTGATGGTCTTCAGAAACATTTTTTGTTGTGCTGGTTGAAAGTCTCTTCACATTCTGAAAGTATTGATCAAAGTAAATGATCTAAATGTATTTCTATGTATTTTTATATATTTCTATGTATTTTTACAGTTTGTTTAGCTCAGGGTCATATTTAGATAAGTGAAAATGGAGAGTTGATTCCCCTCCAATAACAGACCAGTCTAAGTCTAATAAATTAGTTCAAAAACAAGACAGGATTTGTTTCCAGGTGGAGTGTCAGTGTTAAAGAACACTCCATCTTTTGGTATTACTATATAATTCAACCAATGAGATGAAGACTTTTGTTCTTAAGTGTTTTCAAGTGCGTTTGCCTTTTGTAGCAGACATTCAGCAAATGGCCAGTGACTGCAACATCGGAGTCGAATCTACCATAATAATGTTCATACAGTATATTTACCTTTTTAAGTTGAGCCACACAGTGTGCATGAGAAACTGACACAGCAAAAAACAAACAAACAAACAAACAAACAAACACCATTGGAGAACTGGTAGTCAATCACCACTGTTTTGGTGAATGATTTTGACCCTACAAATCTATTACGGTCAAAACCGGAACGATTGTTGTATTAATTGACTTACAGCTTAAACAATTGATTACTAGTTTTGTTACAACATACAAAAAAACTAAAAATTTCACGCTCATCACATGCTAGTTGAATCAAATAATTAAATACATAAAATACATACTTATAAAGTTTATTATATTATTTATTTGATCATTAATTTAAGTAAACTAGCCCCCCAGCCTCTCTAACCCCTGCTAATATGATAATGTACATGGACAAGGTCACAGACTGATGATTAAAAGAAAAATAAAACAGGAACAGCTCTAATTAATTTTAATATTAACCAAATGTACCTAATCACCTTGTCATTTAAACGTATAGCACTGCTTTCATATCAGGGGATTTTTGTCTCACCCTGCCACCAGGACGTATCTTCCATCAGGCTGCTGTTGGAGGCGGTTGAGGAGAGATAAACGGACTTTGGCTTTGGTGTTTCCATAGGCCTCAAGCTCCTCCGGTAACAGGCCGATCTCCTGGGCCAGCTGGGATATGGGCTTGGGAGTTTGTGCTCTGGAGATCTCGATATCACTGATGGACACACAAAACAGAAAGTAGCAGAGAACTATTAGCTGTGTGCACAATGAACAAGCTGAAGTGTGACTGATGCTTTTCATTTGTAGAAAGCACTAGGTGGATTTGCTCATACCTGGGCACAGGTGACAGTGGGTGAAGTTTTAATGGCCGGAGACTCCATGGCTGGTACTGCTGTTCCTGTATCCACCTTTTGCTGCTCCTCACCACATGCTGACACAAACACCACAAACATCTTAGCAAACGTCTTCAAAATACACTAGTGCCCAAAAGTGTAGGATCAGCAAGATTTTAAGATTTCTAAAAGAAGGCTGCATTTATCTGATCAACAATAACTGTTAATATGAATGGAGAGTACAGAGAAAATATGCATGTTTATTTGTTTTCTTTCCTTCTTCCTTTTTTAAATTACAATTTAATTTAGACCATTAATTTTTTTTTATTAATTCATTTTTTTACTGCTGTACCTTTTGCATATTTGTATTTACTGTATATTTCTTCTGTATTGTTGTACGGCCTAATATGTTTTACTTATATCAATAATGTTATTTTATTTATGTTATATATATATATATATATATATATATATATATATATATATATATATATATATATA
>CAIGQZ010035027.1:8994650-9020430 GCA_903798205.1 Danio tinwini
ACACACACACACACACACACACACACACACACACACACACACACACATTCACTACAGCCAATTTAGTGTATCTAATTCCTCTATAAACCGGAGCACCCAAAAGAAACCCAAGCAGACACGGGGAGTATGTGCAAACTCCACACAGAAAGATCTCCTGGTCAAGCCGGGACTCGAACCAGCAACCTTGCTGTGAGGCAACCTTGCTAACCCCTTAGCCATCATGCTGCCCTATTCTGTAAACAACTAAATTATTTTTCTTCTAAATTTTAAATACATTTTTAGAGCAAAAAATACCAACGAAAACTGTACAGACACTGATGGCAACATTTGTTGTTCAGACCAATTGCCATTTTCTGAAGAAAAAAATTCTCTAAATGACTTTTTATTTCAAAATCTCCATAGCAAAATTATTCAAAGTTATAATGACTCTCTGCATTTGCCACAGGCACCTTTGAGTAAAACATTTAATAATATTTTATTAAATAAACTACTAATAACATGTTTTCAAAATTTGTAATAAGAATAGTATAATTTTCAGCGTTTATCTGTAGAAAATGGCAGTTAGTTAGCACTGTCGCCTCACAGCAAGATGGTCACTGGTTCGAGTCCCAGTTGGCATTCTGTGTGGAGTTTGCATGTTCTCCCAATGTTGACATGGGTTTCCTCCGGGTGCTCCGGTTTCCTTTACAGGCCAAAGACATGCGCTATAGGTGAATTGAATAAACTAAACTGGCCATAGTGTATGAGTGTGAATGAGAGTGCATAAATGTTTCCCAGTACTGGGTTGCAGCTGGAAGGGCATCCACTGTGTTAAACATATGCTGGATAAGTTGGCGGTTTATTCAGCTGTGGCGAACCCTGATGAATAAAGGGACTAAGCCAAAGGAAAATGAATGAATAAAGTTTGTAATGATTATATTGTAATGAAGTGTGCAGTCTGCTTGTAAAATTAGAAATAAAAACCTGTAATACTTTTGAACACCTCTTTATACTGTATGTGGCCATTTCACCGTTTCCAGAAGAACATTTTCTTAAATGGGTTGTTCCTATCATGTCTCTTGGCTCTCTCCAGTTTCACAAGGACCTGCCTGACCTCCGCTTCAGTCGACTGAACATTGGTTTGAATGTAGTCTGTCATTGAGCTCTGCTCCTCTACAAGCATGGCCACATCCAGAAAAACCTCATGAAGGCTCTTAATGCGTCTCTCCAGCTGTACCATTTCTGTATGCCGGCTCTCGATCTGGATGAGTGCAGACCGTGCGGTTTTACCTTCCGAAACCATGTTCTTACTGAAGACGTTCCACTGACCGCTCTCCAGCATCTCCTCGATCTGTTCTCCAGTAACATCTCTCCCCACAATCTCCATCTGCCGCTGAATATGAGCCTTGCAGGACTCTTTGTGGCTCATCTCTGCATCATTGTACTCCACCATGGCATCACGAAAACTGTTGCTTATGCTGGCATACTGTGTTCGGGCTATTCTTGCCACTGGTGAATTGACACCATATTTTGACTCTAGCTCCTTTCCATGAGAGTCCATGTTGCGAAGGTGTGTAAGCATCTCTTGACCACGAGTTTTGATGTCAGCTGCAATTGCATTGGGGTCACTGGTGGTATCAGATGCACTAGAGCCAAAAAAGTGTGAATTTTGCTCCCTGAGACGCTTCACTTCCAATCGAATATAGTGAATCTGACGGCGAGCCTCCTGTGCTTCATCAAAGACCGCTTCCATGTCAGGGTT
Source organism: Danio tinwini (assembly GCA_903798205.1). NCBI lineage: Eukaryota > Metazoa > Chordata > Actinopteri > Cypriniformes > Danionidae > Danio > Danio tinwini. Next base: position 8,996,392 of record CAIGQZ010035027.1, read on the forward strand.
GGTGCTGGAGTCCTGAGGAAGGTCAGTGAGGTCTGTGTTTTCTGAAGTAGGGAGTGAATGGGCAGTTTCATGCGCTGCAACTGTCCCATTAGACACCGAAACTGCCTGGAGGTGGCCAAGTCTGTCCCTCATGGCTGAAGTATTTGACTGAAATATACAAAAACATATTTTATCAATGAATTCACTACATATGCAGCACAGTATTACATAGACCGTAGCTACTAAAATACACTTGTTCGCAACAAGCAACCCTTGTAAATAGAATAACCAGCCCGTCAAACCGTCTGACGTAACCTACGTGGCCCTTTAAGCCTGTCAGACAAGAAAGACCAGTTTCTACGAACACGTTTTAAAATATAAGCTTTATTTAACTCTTTCTATTACAGTACGCTCCATCATTGGTTTACTAGTTGAACAGAAGTGCGTTTTAGTGTGTTTAGTTATATACAATCATTGAAAGCAAGACTGATTTAAAACATAATCAATCACAAAACGTGCAATTACAATGTAAGCTCCGTATCAATGTAAAAAATGACTTTTAATGAAACTTTACTTGTCAATTGAAACACAAATGTTTCGAGCATTACTGACTGTGGCCTACCTCAAATTATATCCTTCTCCGTTTCCTCTCAGAATCAGCTTGATACAAAAATCAATCCGTCCGTGAAAATAACAAATACATTTAATGTTGCTCGATTTGATTTCTGCAGCCAGCACTGCACGAGTGAGGATGATGTCATAGGCTCCGCCCTAAGTCAGGTGTGCAGTGATGATTAATGTGTCCGGCAGAGGGCAGAAGAGATGCGGGGCCAGAGGAGAACCGGTGAAAGTAAAGAGCTGTTTCAAGAGCTTTCAACTGTTTTGTTACCACGCACCCCTAAACATGATCATACTGGTGTAAGAGAAACCAAATTCTATTTGTTAGTTGCACATATTGAAGGCCTATGCAAATATTTCCATGGACCCCCAACACTCCCTTGCCTTGCACCTCCTTGGGGTCTCTGGACCCCAAGCAAAAACCCCTGGGCTACTTGATTACAGTATTTTGTTTTCTTGTAAACTTTGTCCACATTTATGTTTGTTTTGTATTTCTAATAATGGATTGTATTGCTGGCCGTAGGTGGCTCAGTCAATATATCTGGATGCAGCCTTTTTCGGCTCAGTGGTTAGCACTGTTGCCTTACAGCAAGAAGGTAGCTGGATTGAGTCCTGGCTGGGTCAGTTGGCATTTCTGTGATGAGTTTGCATGTTCTCCCCGTGTTTGCACCTCCGGGTGCTCCGGTTTCCCCCATGGTGCAAACTAAAGACATGCGCTATAGGGGAATTAAATAAACAAAATTGGCAGTAATGTATGTGTGTGAACGAGTGTGTATGGGTGTTTCCCAGTACTGGGTTGCAGCTGGAAGGGCATCCACTGTGTAATACATATGCTGGATAAGTTGGCGGTTCATTCCGCTGTGGCGACCATTAATGATAAAGGGACTATGCCAAAGGAAAATGAATGAATGAATTGCTGGCCATGTGAGAGCATAAGCAGATTAACTAATAAAGGTTTGAAATTATGCAACTTACGAATAATATTATTCATTCATTCACTGGCTGATTAAACTCTGGTGTCTCTTAATCAGTTTAGACCAGCTTTTAGATTTAAAAAAGCCTCTGTAATTATTCGGAATGACACAGTTTCCTCATTTTTTTACATTTTAATATTGCATTAAAAATAATTGTAAAAGAACAATTCCCAAAAGACTAAATAATAAAGTAACACACTTCAAATATCAGGCCTGTGGCCAGCCTGGTGAAAGTGGTGGTTCTTTTTTATCAAAAAGTGGACCTTTTGTAGTTATAGTTTCTATTTAACTATGAGTTTTAAATACTTCATTTAGTGACATTTTAAGCAATACTTTTTTGCTGAATTAGCTAGTCAGATGTCATCATAACCACACTTTTTGATGTACTAAAAATATTTCCTACAAATTTGCAATGAAGAAAAATTAAAACAAGACTAATTTTAAAATACAAATTTATTACATCATATATAATTAGGAAAAAATAGGAATCTGTTAAAGTTTTAAAGTAAAACAATTGTAGCCTACTGTCACTTATTAAACAAAAAACAAACTAGCCAGCACATTCAACTGTCCTTAGTCACAATTTGGCCATTTCAATAAAAAAATATAATTAAAACATAATAATAATAATAATAATAATGATAATAATAAAAATAATAATAATAATAAATTAAATTAAATAATAATTTTTTTTACCTTTTTGGTAAAAAAAGTACATTTAAAAATTCCTGGATATCAACATTAACCAAAATATATTCAAATAATGTAATATGCTTCGCTTCTGGTGTTTAATTTGCACCTTTGTATTGCTCATTTTGTATTTCAGGAATAAGGTCCAAGATTTAGAATAAAACTTACATGTAAAATGTTTTCTCTGTTTAAAAACAATCGTGAAAGAAGACTTCTCTTACATCAGATTATAAAATAAAAATATTTGTTAGCATTGGCCAAAACTGATTAGCTAAAGTCCCGACAACAGCCAAGCAACACCCGACAGAGGAATCTGTTTGGTCTTAAAGCCTTTTTCGATAAATTATTTTCACTATTTGATGGCATAGCAGTCAAAACAGTACAAATGAGCTCATGTATGAGACAAATTCTGGACCTTTGTCAGTGAGGGCTGGGTCTTCCTCGTTGATAGGGACAGATTTTCATCTGTTAGGAAGTAAGTAACTTTAGCCTTACCCTTTTTGGCAGTCTTTTTGAACATATGTTCAATATTTTGCGATAATGACGCCCCTGCTGCCTTTTCTGCCACTCTTGCTCTTTTCGACCCCTAGCGTTAGGCCTACTCAGTATGGATTAAAGATTCAGATGTACCACTCAGCGCTTTATGTCACGTGACTCGCGTCGCATTATTGTGTCTTTGATGCTCCATGTAATTCGAATTACTGGCCATAGTTATTCAAAATTACACTTTATTACAATATTTATTGAATATAAATATATTATATCATATTAAAATACATAAAATAACTAAAATGACAAATGCTGGACCTTTTGGCCGTGGGTTTGGCCTTTTGGCCGAAACCCCCTGGCTATAATGCAGAACTAATTATTTAATAGTTATTTATTTAATAATAATTACATGATTGGTTTCTGATCTAACCGCGAACAACACGTGCGCCTCTTTAAGGAACATTATCAGATGCCTAATCATATTTTAAAGATGTCCCCCCTAACTCTATAAACATCTCTGCTCATCATCATCATAGCTCTAAGGCCTCAGACGACCGCCCACAATTTTACTTAAACGCAGGCTATATGACAAGACGTGGAAAACACGAAGAAGACATCTGACCGCTGTGGTATTTCTAAAAACAGAGATGATGTCAAGAGTAACGAAACGTACGTCTGAAGATTCTATTCAGCGAACAGGTTTGGCGTCAAAGTTACGCCCTGCACATCGCATTCCTTCACTCCCCCACCCGGGACAGGAGGACATCAGCCGCCTCACTGCATAGAGGATGGAGCTGCAGCACTGACATGACATGTCGACTTAAGTCAAACTGCAGATCATTTGGACAAAAACATAAGGTAATGGACTTTTTGGTGGATGACATGAGACTTTTTGCTTTTCACAATTTGGCTCTATATTATCCTTTTATGGGCAATTGTTAATAATTAGAATAGTATATTCATTAGGATATTGTCAGTATGTACAACAGAGTAGCTGAGAGCTGAGACAAAACATCCATTTTTCATAAAACAAATTCATAAAAAAATATATTATTTTAGACAGAAATATTTTTTGCTGTGGTTACTAACTCACAAGTGTGGTCTGTCATTATCAGGTGGTATTTTTGTACAAATGTAGAACAACTTCAAAATATTTTCATTTTTTAAATCATATTTTACTTTTGACCCCATCAATAGAAAGACAAGTAACTAATGGATGGTTTAAAAGTAACACAATATATGCTAAATAATTTCTTACTCTTGTTTATATTAAATATACCTGACTATTACCTTGTTATTATGTTAACTTGCAAACATATTTTGTTGTTTATTCTTTATTATTGTTATTTATTTATTTTTTCAAAAAATATCAAATTGCATTTTTATTTAAATTTTAGTTTCTGTCAAAAGTAACCCAACAATCCAAAACTGATTAATTTATAATTATATGAGACCTGGCTAAACTGAAAAGCTTTAGTGATTTGAATAAAGTCTTATATTTTTAGATCTCCTATTAATATGCATTGAAGTAAATTTCCAATAACTGAAGAGCATATTATCTTTAAAGAAACAAAAGCTGAAGTATCAATTCAATCCATTCAAACTTGTTTGGTGAGTGACGCCAGTCAGAAATAGTTTCACAGATAAACTTGTTAGACTTGTGACTTTTTTGTAGTAGATAAGGAAGTGTTATCTGCCTTTTACAGTCAGAAGGTATCTTTGTTTCATAATGACGGAAAATGAGTTTGCCTGAAAACAAGGACTGCTTGCGGGATAATGATATGGCAAAATATAAAATTCCAATTTGATATATTTTTGTGTCTGTGCAAAGAGAACCAGAACTAAACGTATTATTTACTTGTTAGTGGTCCAGACCAAATTAACCAAGACAACCAAACTACACTCTTAAATAAAAAAAAATGTTTGTATAGCTGGTTCCACAAAGAAATAGTAAAAATACTCTTGAGATTATTAAATGTTATTCACACTAAGAAAAAGGTTCCTTTAAGGACTGTTCACTGAAAGGTTCTTTGAGCAACCAAAAATAATGGTTGTAGAAAAAAAACTCCTTCTGGAACCTTATTTTTAAGAGTGAACATGAACACAATCTGAAACTTACTATTTCAGGGGTCTCATTGCTTGTTTGTTGTGTTCACCCTTATTGAAAAGAACAACAGCAGAGCTTGTTTACATCAAACCAACTCTGTCAAGAGTGAACACACACTGAATGTCTTTTGCTCTGTATTCTTTCCTATAGCAATCATGAGGGACCGACTGAATCATCTTCAGACCATCTCAGAAACCGACAGCCATCTAGAGGAGGTAGAATCCGACTCTTTTAGCAATGTGGACCTGGAGGAGAACTTCAGCCAGCAGGCTGTCATTTTTGACAATGGTGAAGATATGGAGTCCGTGCTTGACGAGGCTCAAGACACAAGACGTGAGATTCAGCTCATCCACCTCGAGGTCAAGCGGCTCAGGGACCAAAACACACGTATACTCAATGAACCGACACGCACAAGTCACGTAAAACGTGACGCCAATGCCATCGCTGGTGACATCAAGACCCGTGGGGTGGACGTTTTGGCACGTCTACAAAAAATGGACGCCCACGCCAAAGAGCTGCAAGAGGAGCACGGCATCAACTCAGCAGTGGCCAGAATCGCTCGAACACAGTATGCCACCCTGAGCAACAACTTCCAAGATGCAATGACCGAGTACAATGATGCTGAGATGAATCACAAGGAATCGTGCAAGCGTCACATTCAACGACAAATGGAGATCGTCGGCCGAGAGGTGTCGGGTGACCAAATAGAGGAGATGCTGGAGAACGGTGAGTGGAACGTCTTCAACGATAACATCATGTCAGAGGGCAAAACGGCTCGCTCTGCACTCAACCAGATCGAGAGTCGACATCGGGACCTGCTGGAGCTGGAAAACAGACTCAACAGCCTTCATGAAGTCTTCCTGGATGTGGCGATGCTCGTGGAGGAGCAAGGACCCATGACAGACTACATCTTAAACAATGTTCAGAAAACTGATGCTGTGCTTGGGGAAGTTCTTATCAAACTGGCACAGGCCAAAAGACACAATGATAACAACCCGTTCAAAAAGATGTTCTGTGGATGCTTTCCTTGTGCTAAAACCTGAATGAATGTGAACAGACTTGTGGATTTAAGCTTCGGCTGACCTTTGATTGTCATTTAAAAATGAAAAGACAGAGATGTATAATAAAAAAGACCACAGATTTCTGATGCAAAGTTTTGGTTGAGTATAAAGAACTGTTTAATTCTCCTGAAGTGAACAACAGTCATGCTAAGAGTACATTAAACACCTAAAACACAAATGAAAGAAAATGAAATGACAATCTCTACAACTATACAACATTCAGTCCTCCTCACTATTCTTTTCTTTTGCAGACTGATACAAACTGTAAAAATTGTAAATCACATTCAAGTATTTGAGGTCAACAAAAGCAAAGGAGCTTTTAATGTGATATTGTACTACATGTTGTGTGGGATATGCGTAGGCTATAATTTATTAATATATTTGAGATTCCTATTATTCTAACTGAACATGCACTTACATTAATCCGGAATATGAAGCATTTGTCATGTCTTGCCATATTTGCAACGCATGTTTATCATATTTTGTTTGTTTTGGCAATCAGTTAGTTTCTCTGCAAGTTTATTAGACAATAAAAGATCAATTAATGTACTGTAACTTCTACTTTGTCTTTATTAAATGAATAACATATATAAATGTAACCCTGCCGGTCCTACACCACGCAATCCACTTTGAGCTGGGATCCAATGATTGCTCTAACAAAAAGGCTAAAGAACATGGCCTCTAGCTTCTGTCGGCAGAGGCCCTTTTAGAGGTCAAAGAAATGAGGTTTACCTGCATAGCACTTCATTGCTGGCCTCTGCTACACTCACCCCCCTAAACCTTACTCCCATCCGGGTCATGGCACCATTACGACTCTTCGTATGGGAGTCGGTTGCTCTAACAGAAATGCTAAAGACCATGGCCTCTAGCATCTGTCGCTAGAGCACCTTTAGAGGTGGGAGGAGTGAGGTTTACCTGCACAGCACTTCACTAGCTGGCCTCTGCACGGAATTTTTTTTTTTTTACAAGATTCACCTTTTTTCTGAATAGTTATTTGATTTTTTTTTCAATAATAACATAAATAACACATCAGAATTGCACCAATAAAAATGTCAAGATGTGCTTTAGTCTCAGAAAAAGAGGAATTTTAGCCTAAGCTTTTAAAGTAAAAGTAGCATATAGTCAATTTTACATAGCATAACAATAAGTTGGCTTTATAAAGCTTTACTATATACCTAATATAAGCCTTTTTCCATTGTTGTTTTTTCAATTGCTGTATGTTAAATTTGTGTTTGAAGACAATTTAAGTACATTAAGTCACATTTGAGTACATTCACATAATGCAAGGTTTAAGTAGTTATACCATCTACAGTAACAAGCCAGGATATGCAGTTAGGCTGACAAATTTTTAGATTGTTACATATTACACCAGGGGCTGTTGAATGCTACATTCTGATTAGATGACAAACATTCTAGTGTGTTCACTTATTGTAACATAAAAGCCCAGAAAAGGCAGTTTCAGGCAGATTACCATTCCATATAACTAAACAGAATTTAAGTTGTTACAAATAACCCAGACTCAAGTGTCAAATCAAACCAACACAAAACAGAAGGCCTTGCATGAGAAGTGTAAGAAACTAATAGCACTGAGGGACAAAATCTGTCTTGAAATACAACCTCTTACCAATACAATCTTAAGTTGTATCAACCGTATAAACAGAATAATTGACTACAGTACATCGAATTATTAGAAAACAATTATACTCGAATAATATGACACCATATAAATTAGGCCATTTTTTAAATTCTAACTTCAACTAAGACAGGTTCCACGTAACGCTGACACCACAAAGAAAACATTCTCATAGAAAGTTCTCGCTCTCTCTTTAGCCTGTCTAGTCTAATTTTGTCTAGTTAGAATGGGGAAACGTTCATGCGTAAATGTTTTATTTAGTTTATGCATGAACTTTATAACTAGACAGATGCTGTTTCTCACATGACTAACATTTCCTTATTCCTAAAATACCATACATGCCACAGATGTGACCTATTTTAACAGAAAAACAATCTTTTATAATAATGACTAAAAACTTATTGTTTTGGTATTTTTATATAGCCCTTTAAAAACAGGAATCTCAAAGCAATTTACACAAATATAATAAAAAATACACAGAAATACAAAAGAGGTACAAACAAAATAACAACATGAATAAATATATGTAAACAGCTCTGGAAATTCTCAGTTTTTCTGGATTGATGGGAATTATGTCTGACTTTGAGTAAAATGGTAACATTTTTTTAATCTATAAATGTTTGTTAAAATAAACATTGACTGCTTTTTGTTTTGGAGACAACGACAGGGTTAGAATAACAAGGGTTTTTATTTGTTATTAAAAAATCCTCAGGATTATTCCACCAAATACTGAAGTTAAAACATTAGTAAAGTGTTATCTAAAAATGAATTGAAACATCTGAAAACAAGAAACAATGTGTTATTTTTTAAGAATAATAAATATTTTTTATTCTTTTATTAATATAATTATGTTTTACTCAAACACATATAAATAAAACAATTTATAATGCATGTACATCAACATATTAATACTTAAGTATATACTGAGCTTTGTTGACCTCTGATTCTTGTATAATAATTCATAATAATAATAATAATAATACAATGGTATTTGATAAAGTGTTAACAATAAAGCATGTAGACTGTAATCAATGTGAACAATAAATATCAAACTTTATTAGTAACTGTCAGTCCAATAAATCTTCCATCCTAGTTTAAAAAAGGCATTAAATAAAATATGCACCTAAAAGTAAAAATTGCAGTGACCCTGATCTTCACTAAACTGGCTTGTGATTTCAAGTTTCCTCAGACAAAGATTCACGAAGATTTGCATTTTGCACAAGTCCCTTATGGACGATCTGAGTTTTTTTTCTTCATCAGCATCTTAATCGTCTCCTCCTCCTATAAGACACACAAAACAAACTGAAACACTATACAAAAATTGTCAAAACTTTATGAACTTACATACAACTAAGCGTGATCATAACAAATGTCTTTAGTTTACTCACATTGATGTACCACTTGGTTTTAAACTTATTTATTGCCCATTTATACAGCTGGCTGTAAGGTGCAAGAACATGTAGATGCAGATGCGGGACGGTGATATACGGAGGCACGTGGAAACCTAGACTGAAATACAGTCACACTCTCATTTTATACCTGCTTCATTCCAAATGAGCACTTAATGAATATGATAAAAAAATACATACCTGATATCTTTCAAATCTGTCACATTGCTGGCATTCAGTACATTTCTTCCCATCTCTGCCATCCTCCTAACTGCAAATAATAATCACAATGTATTAATACATTTCCTATTCAATCTCTGTATGCTTATGTTTTTTTATATATTATTTTTATTATTAAAATATATTAAACATTAACCCAAAGATTAACCATTCCAGTTTTGGAAAAAGATATAATTATGTGCTTGAGAATTTAAAGGGGACCTATTATGCTCTTTTTGCAAGATGTAAAATAAGTCTCTGATGTCCCTAAAGTGTGTATGTAAAGTTTTAGCTCAAAATATATCACTCCTTTGGTCTTATAACTCTTTGAAACTGCTCTTTTTAAGATTTGATCCTAATTGTGTCATATTGATGACTGTTGCTTTAAATTCAAATAAGATTGTGCTCTTTTTAAAAGAGGGTGACACTACAAACACCTAGGTGTCAGCATAGTGGCAGATTCATATAACAAGACTAATATCTTATGCTAATGAGGGAGTAATCGTTGGGGTTTCCTGCTCTGATGACACGTACAATGGGAGAATTCCAGTCAAGCTTTTATGAAGTGAGATTTTAAAAAATAAAATTATTTTATTTTACCATTAGAAGCTGGTTATATTCAGAGACTTTTGCCACACAACTGTGTTTAAACCCCTTATAAAAGTGATTTTTGCATAATAGGTGCACTTTAAAACAATAGTTAAAATAAAAGTGTTGCTTTTTAGCACATAAAATGACAACAGGTGAAAATAAGAAAATATATTCCATATTTTAGACTACACAATTTGTTTTATTAGGAATAGTTAAAACAAAAAAGACAGTGCAGTGGCGCAGTGGGTAGCGATATCGCCTCACAGCAAGAAAGTCAATGGTTCGAGCCTCGACTGGGTCAGTTGGCATTTCTGTGTGGAGTCTGCATGTTCATCCCGTGTTCGCGTGGGTTTCCTGAGGGTGCTTTGGTTTTCCCCACAAGTCCAAGGACATGTGGTGTAGGTGAATTGAATAAGCTAAATTGTCTATAATGTATGTGTGAATGAGTGTGCATGGATGTTTTCCAGTGATGGGTTGCAGCTGGAAGGGCATCCGCTGCGTGAAAAAATATGCTGGATAAATCGGCGGTTCATTCTGCTGTGGCGACCCCAAATTAATAAAGGGACTAAGCCGAAAATGAATAAATTAATGAATGAATGAATGAATGAAATTGAATATATATTTTCCCCCTTTTCAACAAATGTGGTTTTCAGTTTGAGTAAGTCAAACAAATCATGAACCCAAACACTAGATTTTGAAAATGACTTATAATGTACTCTTACTACATATTTTCTAGTGCAATACATTTTAGGCAAAATGGTATAAAATAAGTAGTTTAGTTCTTGTTTTTAATTGGAAACTGATTAAAATGTTCATCAAAATGTTCAAAATTCAAGTTCACCATTAAAATAAAAACAAATAAATGCCAGCGGGCTGAAAAACATTTGAAGAGTTCAGATGCAAAAACCTCTTAGTGGCATCTACAATTTTCTTCTTATGTTTATGTTCAGTTATTTCATGTTAAAATCAATGAAAATTACCCATTCTTTTCCACAAAAGAGAAATTACTGAATCAAGACATAGGAGTAGAAATTTCAGATGGCACTTAAAGGCATCTAAACTCTTCATTTACTTAATTCAAAAAGGAAAAGTACATTTCACTGACAGATATTTGTTCATGTTTTAGCCATAAATACTTTTGTACAGTTTTGTACATAAGACTTAAAGTCTCTGCTATATATCTTAAGTAAATGTTAATCTAATAATGTTTGGAAAGTAAAAATACTAATATATTCTTATACAAAGTAAAATACATATTTCTGCCTTATTGCTTTTAGTTCAGATGAACTGTTCTAGTCATCTAAACTTACATCAATCAAACTGTCTAAAATATTAAGTTGAACTTTGTATACCTTAAAATTTTTGTTGAAACCTGATTAATTAATTACATTTATTAAAAGTAACTTGAATAACTTGATGAAAGACCGTTTTAATGCCTTAAATTATATATTACATATATTTTTAAAACTCAAAGAAACCCTGATCAGGTTTCAATTCTTCATTTCTCTGTCTGTTGCTGTCCCCTGCTGGCTACAAGTATAAACGCTATTCCCAAATCACGGTTACTCACAAATAATCAAATGCCACTCCACAAAAAACCACATAATCTTACCAAGACTTATGTCATCTGCATTGAGCGACAAACAGCTATGGATGTGTGTCTTTGGTATAACCAAGTAGTGATGAGGTGCACCTGGAAGGATGTCCCTGAAGCAAACAAAGTCCTCATCCTTTCCAAAAATAAATAATAACAATAATCACATTACATACATCTACAGCTAGATATATTAAATAGAACTCATAACACAACAAAATGACTATGACTACTACTACGAAAAAGGTTTTATCATATATTCATAGTACCAGTATTCATTTTATTACACTGTTTGTTCAGCACTGTATATGGCAAGATGTGTTATCATATAGTCATAGTACCAGCATCCAATTTATGCCACTAGTATTTCATTTTCAGGGACTAGTATCTTTGTCAATAAGTACTTGTCTACTTTTTTACTAGTGTTTATTTTAAAGTAGAACAAATCTCTTTTTTATTTAGATATTATAGCTATGGTTCAATAGATACTCTTAACTATTAATTAGACACCCGCAATCTTTCAATAAGTACTCTTAGCTTTTAATTAGACCCTAGCAATTAGTCATTAGCAGGGCCAGACAGAATCTGAAGACATTTTTTGCCATTTCTGCTCAGAATTAAATAAAAGATGTGAAATTATGGGGAATGATTTTTTAGAAGCATAGTAACTAAAACTTAATAACTTTTTAACTTTTATTTAAGGTTTACAATGCAAATCCAATTGGTAAACAAAACTGGTTTCTTGTATAATACAGATAAAAAATATAACTTTACACACAGTAATGTAGATAAATTAATAGAATTTTTGAAATTAATTTAAAAACTGAATTTAAATATATTTGCACAAATTTACATTAGTATAAATACACTCAACCATGGCTAAAAATCTGTCTTTCCCCCAATTGACTTATACTGGAATCTGTCATTGAGATTTCAGCTACTCAGTTTTGACTATAGTATGAATTCCAATAGAGACTGTTTTTGATATCACATATTTATTTCTGACTAGTAATTATTCTAAAAGTGACTGTAAGCATTCATTAAATGATAGTTATCATTGGTACTTAATCATTATATCTCAAATCTCAATCTTAAGTTATTCATACTACTTATTTATTAGACACTATATACTGTTGTAAATTTTACTAGTAGCCACAGTAGAGATCAATTAAAAAATATTACTTGTAAAAATAAATGTTTACTAGTAACATTTTAAATAAGTTCTAGTATCCATCTTTATATGTGTGCTCTTGTCTAAATAGATACCAGTAGCTAAGCATCTAATAGGTTTCTGTTTCACCCTGTGCCTAACAACACCCATTACCTGTTATAAATTCAATTCACTGTAATCCATGGCTTCTTGGAGCTTGTTGCTATCAACAAAATAGTGATTAATGAACCAAGAACTAGGACTATCTGATGAATAAGCACTTATCAATTTAATAGTGGTATCTAATAAATTAGTACTGTTTTAGATAATTTATGAGTACAATTACTTAATGGAAAATTAAAAAAAAAAACATTTACTAGTAGCATTACAGCAAGATAGGACTACATCATTTACAGTATAGATTGTTTGCACACGTAGCTCTCTTTCCACTCTGGGCTTGTCATAGGTAAGTTTTCGGGGTTTCCCTGCCTCTGTCACGCGGATGAGGTCAGACTCTACGTCAGCTTTAACTGATTATTATTTTCATATTTATACGTTTATATGAGTTTAGCCAAACTACATATAAACACCCGATTACAATATAAAAGCTAACATCTCTACAACTATTTGTCCTCTGTAACATCACCGCCCACTGAATAGTTCTCGAAGCATTCATTCATTAATTCAGTTGATAACTGGACCAGACCTTGTATTGTTTATTTCCTTCCTAATTTAGAGTGACAACAACTTAAACTACCTCTTCGCAAAGAACACTATAAAATGTATAATATTATAAAACATTAGCTTTAGAAATAGGAGTGAATCTGCTAATTCGTGGGAGCGAAGAGAAGAAACCGAGATCAACTTACCTCTGCTAGTATCTCAGTGTATCGATCGTCGCCCTTTGCGATGGTACAGAAGATACACGTTTCGTCCAGGCTTTTGTCCATGGTATCCTGCTTGTTTTCACAGGAACAGATTTTATCACACATGCTGGCTCGATGTCCGGCAAACCGAAACTACCTCTTCAGTTTCCAGTAAATTGTGTCATCCGTTCTTCCGTGTTCCTCCATTTAAATCCTATGAGCTCATCTGTTTTATGACAGAGACTCAGTGATATAGCTTCGTGTTTAAAACTTCATGTAAATATTAGGTGTATGGTTTCAGCATTGCGCTTCTGGGAATATTCAATTTGAGCAAATACAGGGACTGTCGTAAAAATAGCTCGACATGAAAAACACGTGTAGCATAAAATACAATGTAATAGTTAAGAATTAAACGGAGTGACAAGGGAAAAAAGGCTTGAGGGTGTTAGGTTACTCAGAAAACCGTTACATAGTACTAACATTGTAGCTACATTGTATTTATTTTAACCGGAACAGGCGTTGTTAGCTGACACTAACATAGTTACTAACATTGTAGTACTTTGTATTTCTTTTGAATTTAAACATTCAAACCTGTCATTTCCTGGTCATGTGACCTGATGATGTCACACCAGCTGTAGCCATAAGTCAACAGTTTTAATATAGAGCTTTCCTGTAATGCTCTTAAATTATTTATTTTATACACTTTTATACAATTGTAATTCACTTACGCCTTTATTTGTTCTGTTAGTCTTTTTTTCTTTCTGCGGCTAATGTAGCTTGTATTTTCCCTCTTTTGTGTCTCTTATATTGTTCTCCTGATTTTGGTTGTATATTAACTCTTGATTAAAAAATAATAATAATAAAATTAAAAATGAGAAGCAATACACAACCACCAAGTTTAAATACCCCCCCACCCAATTTCTTTTAATATAGAAATGATATTGGTCAGCGTTAAGTCAAGATATTGATTGGAAAAGAACACTACTCCCATATAAATATGTAATCCCAAATAAAGGAAAGGAAATTCATTTTAAAATTCTACACAAAATATACCCGGTCAATGCCTTTATCTCCAAATGTACTGATATTGCAGATACTTGTTTTTTTTTCTGTCAAGAAAGTGAGGAAACTTTGATCCCACAAAAGTTTTGGTTGGATTTACAAAACTATTTAAATAAATCACAATCAATGAAACAACTTCATATATTATATGTGAAATTCTTTAAGCACTCTCTCATTTGCTCATTTCTTAATTGAAATTGATTCCTTGCTTAAAGCTATCAAACAACAACAAAAAATCAGCAAGCTAAAATAAACGTATGAAAATATCATGCTTCTAGAAAGTTGCTTTCTGTGTTTTTTAATTGAATTTTGTACTTCCCCTTCTATTTTTCCCTCTTTTAAATAATATTTTTTAGGATGCTTTACAAAAATGTATTTGTGTATATGCATTAGATTAGTCAGTATCAAAGCCAAATCTGGAACTAATTTAACAAAAAAATTTAATTAAAAATTAAAAAATAAGTACATCTAAATAATAAGTTAAAGAAAAATATATAATAAAATAACATCTTAATAAATAGGGAAAATGAAGAGAAGCATAATTAATATTTTTTTGTAATTGTAAAATTAAAATTTTAATGTTTGACCCATCAAGTCACAGCCTGCCACTTTCACTGAATTTAAGTTAAGGGTATGCTCGTAATAAGATATAAATTTATATTGTAATTTCATTATTTATTTATTTGGGGTTGTTGACTTGTCTTATCGATGAATGGTTTATCACTGCCCTCTGCTGGTCACAACCAGACACAGATCAGCCTGACTACAGACACCATCAATATGAAACTTTCTGATGCAGAGAAAATACCAAACAACAGAAATAATACTTGATAGCCTAGACGCTATAAAAAATAATAATGACACAATTCACATTAAGGTTAGTTTTCTAATGGTTTTTATTCTGATTGTGTTAAATGTTTACAGTCACGTGAAAAAGTTAAGACACCCTATTAAATTTCAATGTTCAATATATGGAATAAACAATTGTCTAACCTTTGGCAGCTTTTAACATTGAGAAATAAAACCTCAGATGAACAAGAACATATAGCATTAACAAAAATAAGCCAGGAACTGATTATCAAATGCATACACTAATCATCAGCCTTTACTCATCCTATACTTGTTTCCAACATATTAGCTTCTTTGTTACACACAAAATTAGATATTTTGAAAAATGTTGGAAACCTGTAACCAGTAATTGACGTATTTGTTTTTCTAGTAACACATTACAATAGACGTACATAAATAATGATGCATTAATATGTAAATTAAACATTACTTCATTATGATCTAATGATGAGTTAAGGCATTTTCATTAACTCATTCTGTCATGAACTCCTGTGTGTAAACATAACAGTTCTGCACATCTGACAAATGCGTTTACATTGAAAAATAATAGAAAAGTGTTTCTCTACATCAAAATGAAACACAGGAGTTTATGAGAAGTAATGAGTTAATGATAATGTGCCCACCCTCACCCCCAAGTAAAGTGATGGCATAAAATTACATTAGCAGGACATGGGAACATATTGGTTATATTTAGCTTAAACTAAGTAAAGTTTTACAAACAAATTTCAAGAGGAGCACATGTTATGATTGATCACAGCTGGTCCCTCATCTGTTCTCAGCAATAACCCAATCAGATTGATCCAAGCCTACAATAAAGAGAACAATTTTGCCCTACTGCCTTATCTTCGTTTTGGAAGAATCCTCATCTCTTCCTTTTCCTCCTTTTACCAGGGGGAGCTTTCGAGACCTACCTGATCTAAGACCCCAGTTCTCTCCTGGGACTTCATGCCAAATGTGCTGATAGCGTCAAGCAATATCTAAAAGTGAACTCTTGAAAGTGTTAACTATTACATTAATTAACACGTATGTACTAACAAGTAAGCTACAATCATTTACATATGAACTCATGCGACCTTATATTGTAGGTAAAGTTAGTGCATAATAAAATAACATTTAGTTTACATATTAGCACACTGTAAAAAAATCCTGGTTGCCTTATTTTTAAGCTGAATCCAATTAACCTTTTGAGTCCCTTGAACTTATATTATGTTAAACTGACTTAAACTTAAGTTAGAACATGATTAACTTTAATTAATTAAAATTACATTTTTTTATAAATATTTAAAAAGTTCTAAGAACTAAAAACATATGCTGTCATAACTAATTGATCATATAAGTTTTTACAGTGTATATCATTTTTCAGGTATTGTTATTGTAAGTGTTACAGTTTTTCCTATTTGGTAGTCAATGGTTACAGGTTTCCAGCATTCTTCAAAATATCTTCTTTTGTGTTCAACAGAAGAAATAAGCTCATAAAGGTGTAGAACTACATAGGGGCAAGTGCATTTTTATTTTTGGGTGAACAATCCCTTCAAAACAATGCCCGTCCAACAGCTAAGGCTTAGCCAACAATTGGGTCATGAGACAAAACAATGATCCCAAACACACCAGCATATCTACAACTGAACAGAAGAAAAGTATATCAAGGTTTTGCAATAGTCCAGTCAAAGTCCAGACTCATCCTCACTTAAAATGATATGGCAAGAGCGGTGCCCAAAAAAACTCAAAACTCCTCCAGAACGATCTAACAGACTGATAAGAACATACAAGTGGATCTACAAGCATCTCAATCATTAGTCATAGGGTTTTTTCCCTTGTCGCTTTCCTATCTTGACTTTATTTTGTTAATTAAATAATGACACATTGTGATATGTGATGTGATGTTGAGGTTTTAAATGTAAAATTATAAGACTTGCTAAGCATATAGTTTACAAGTTTTTTTTTTTGGTAGGGAAAACTATGAAATTCAATAGGTTGTACTAACTTTTTCACATGACTGTATATGCAACACATAGTCTACTGTAATTGTAAGGAAACTATACTGTATATATAAAAAATAAGGTTTTAAAGAGATTGTTTAATCAAAATGAAAATGTGCTGTTAATTTACTGAATTGTTTCTTCAGTAGAACATTGTCAAGGCTGTGGATTAAAGATGTCAACAATGTTATAGTCAACAAAGTGATAGTTCAGCACAAAAATGAAAAAGTACTCACTGTTTATTTGACCTCAAGTGTTCCACACCTTTATGTCTCTCTTTACTTTGTTGAATATAAAAAAACATTAATTTTGAAGAATGCTGGAAATCTGTAACCATTGACATCCTTAGTAGGAAAAGCAAATAATATGTTAGTAAATGGTTACAGGTTTTCAAAATTTTTTTGTGTTCAACAGAAGAAAGAAAATCATACGTGTTTCTAACATGTACATGACATCATTTTCAGTTTTGGCTGAACTGTTCCTTTAGTTTCTCGCACTGATCCATTATTTGCTTTAATATACCTTAAAACGTTTTCATGTTTTTAAATGGCCTTTACTTCTGTAAAACTATAGATTAAGTAAAATGTTTCCCTCTGTATCTCCTAAATGGGACAGATGTGGTAAGGCAGAAAGGACTTTTATTTTGATTTTGTCTTGTCCTTTATGAGTTTTGGTCCAACATTTTTTTTTATTGTTTTCCAGTGCTTATAGACCCAATATCCAACCTGAAAAAAGCTGAAACCACATGGGGATCAATCTTAAGACTCTTGGGAGTTTAGCATTTTAAGTTTGTAAATCTTCATTTTTATTTCTAACCTATATATTCATAACACTGACCTTGTAAAAATGTATTTTTTAAATGAGTATTGTCATCTCTTTTAATTAGGCAAATTATTGTATAATGATGGCTTGTTCTGTAGACTATCGGAAAAAATATAGCTTAAAGGGGCTAATAATTTTGACCTTAAAATGGGTTTTAAAAATTAAAAACAGTTTTTATTCTAGCCGAAATAAAACAAATAAGACTTTCTCCAGAAGAAAAAATATTATCAGACATACTGTGAAAATTTCCTTGCTCTGTTAAACATAATTTGGGAAATATATATATAAAAAAAAATTGGGCTAAAAGGTGGGCTAATAATTCTGACTTCAACATGTGTGTGTGTGTGTGTGTGTGTGTGTGTGTGTGTGTGTATATATATATATATATATATATATATATATGACAGTTATTCTGTACTATTTCTTTTCTTATTTTTATTGGTATTGTTCTGTTTTGTTAAATATCTTATAAAAGTTAAATAAAATAAATATTACAAAAAAAATTAAGAAAGTCAACTCAATGATATACAGCTAGCATGAGAGCGATATATCTTCATTGTGCTATTAATTATTTTTATGAAATTTTGAAGAATATATATTTTTAAGTTTTAATGAATAGGCATGTCACACCGAAAGACAAAAAAAGCTAATTACATTTTAACGTGCAATTGCAGATTTAAAATGAGCTGATAGTGCCACAGTTTTCACTGATAAAATGTATCAAGTTCCTATGTTTTTAGAAACATATGGAGGAAAAAATTATTGGCGTTTACTAAAGTAGCCACTTATAAAATAAGGTCTGATGTATTTATTAATGATTTTAAGATATTCTTTTTAATTAATAGATAAGACAAAGAAATGTTCAACCATTTACTTCATCTTAAAAGATACTAATTATAATATTTTTTGTCATGTGACAGTGAAATGCAAAGTCATAATAACATAAAAGATATATCTCAGACAGTCCCATAGCCAGGGGGGTTTGGGTGGTTCGGAAGTCCCACCCCTCACTGACAAACGTCCAGAATTTGTCCTATACATGAGCTCATTTGTCTTTTTTTGACTGCTACCCATCGAAAAAGGCTTTAAGACCAAGTGGAATCCTGGTGTGACTTCAGTTAATCAGTTTTGACCAATGCAAACAATTATTTTTTAAGAGTCCAACACTCAGCTGTGCAAGAAAACATCTGACATAAGCACAGTCATCTTTCCCTACTGTATTGTTTATAAATAGGGAAAACATTTGACAAGTAACTTTTATTCTAAATCTTGGACCTTATTCTAGAAAGAAAACATGAACAACAAAAAATACTAAAATCAATTTGAATACTATTTTGGCTATTGTTGTTATCCATAAATTTTCAAATGTACTTTTTTATTTACAAGACACGCTAGAACAATTGTGAAGCTTTATATTATTATATAATAATAATAATTATTATTATTTTTATTATGGTTACATTTTTTATTATTCAAATGGCCAAATTCTGACTGAGGAAAGTTAATTATGCTGGCCAGTTTGTTATTTGCCTATAAATTACAATAGGCTACAGTTTTTATTTCCAAACTTTTTCTAATGGTATATGATGTAATAAATTTGTATTGTAAAAATAAATAGTTGTCATATTTCATTATTCTAAATATTTAGGAAATATTTTTGGTTATGATGACCATCAGACAAGCTAATTTAGCTAAAATACTGCTTAAAATGTCACCTAAATCCAGTATTTAAATCTCATAGTTAAATAGAAAATAAGCAAGTAACTGCAAAAAGTCCACTTTTTGAGAAAATTGAAAAACCCCTTTTACCTACGGGCCTGTCAGAGTCAAGTTTACCTATATTTTTGTTTGTTTTATCATATTGTTCAACGAGATGATGTAGCCTACATTTATTGTGCCCACTTTGGAATTGAGCCACAAACTCGGCTACACAACTGTTCTAAAATAAAACCTACAAGCAGCTGACATTTCAACGTCAAAGAATTCAAAGAAATGAATATTCTTTTATTAAATGCCGAAAGTCCCGCTTTGATGTGCGTGGGTTTGATATCAGTGTCTGTTTACGGGACGTCCGTCATCTCTCACGCGCACTGCAGGTGCGTGGAATCGTGTGCGCGTCTCCACGCCCCGCCCCATCAGATGCAAACGACTAAAGAAAAGTCGCGGTCGAAAGCTGAACTACGTTACTGACACATTTCAAAACTCGAAAGCTGTGAAGGAGAGCAGCACGCGCTCCTGTACCTTCTGCAGTACGCATACCTTTTACATTCAGACTCCATTGCAATTTTTAGTTGATCGTTTATCTGCCATTTCGGTTTGTACGTTCAGTTTCATAATGATACGAGCTGAATGATAAAGTTTTCTTTTCTTTTTTAGATGTGTTCGGATGAAGAGCGCGGGATGACGGGGAGCTCCGGTAACGGAAAATTGCGCCAGTGGCTGATCGAACAGGTGGACACTGGAAAATACCCTGGACTCGTGTGGGAGAACGACAAGAAGACCATCTTTCGGATTCCGTGGAAGCACGCGGGCAAACAGGACTACAACCGGGACGAGGATGCTGCGCTCTTCAAGGTACAGTCACTCTAAACGTGGAGGGAGATGAGCAACTGAAACATGCAGTGGCTTCACTCAGCTAATAATTGTGCATTTAAGAACTAAGTAATAATAACTGACAGCCAGTGTTGGGAAAAGTGATATATTACAATATAAAGTCACTTAAAAAGTAACTAAATGTGTTAACTTTTTTAAAAAGTAATGCGAAAGTATGTTATTTTATTTTTGTTTCATTTAAAGATTAAGATTATTGTTACTTTTTTATTGATTACTTTTTTACTCAACAGGTTTGCTGTAATATAATTGCATGTAATAACATACCCATGTGGACACTAAAATGAAAGTTACCACATTATTCCTCTAATAGTTTCTTCGTTGTGGTGCAGAGTGTAGAGAATTATGTTGTGATGCTAGTTTTTGTTATTAAAACACACATAAATAGTTTTTAAAGCATGTTTATGAATTCAGCTTTTTATATTTATCCAGCAGCGTAAAGTTAAAAACGTCTATAAATATTGTCATATTGTATCTGGCTGGAAGAATTAAGTTATGCATTGTGTGCATATTTTTGTTTGCACATGGGTCACAGTGGAGCCCAATTTTTGTGTCTGAATCTAATTTAACAAAAGGGATTTTTAAATACGTAGAAAGTATATTAAATGCAAGTAAAGTGTCTACTTGGAAGTTTCTAATGATATTCAGTGTAACAGATATAGGCTATTCATGTAAAAAATTAAAGAATATACATGACTGTACTTGAAGAAATAAGGGCTCATACTAATTTTCAATATAATTTGGCATTTGTTGGCAAACTAGTAAAACTTAGTGGTTTAAAGTATAATAACAAAAGTAAAATATTTTACTTTTTCCACTGTGGCGGGGTCGCCACAGTGGAATAAACCGCCAACTTATCCAGCACATGTTTAACGCAGCGGATGCCCTTCCAGCTGCAACCCATCTCTGGGAAACATCCATACACACACATTCACACTCATACACTACGGACAATTTAGCCTACCCAATTCACCTGTACCACATGTCTTTAGACTGTGGGGGGAAACCGGAGCACCCGGAGGAAACCCACGCGAATGCAGGGAGAACATGCAAACTCCACACAGAAATGCCAACTAGCCCAGTCCTGACTCAAACCAGTGACCTTCTTGCTGTGAGGCGACTGCACTACCTACCGCGCCACTGTGTTGCCAGTTTACACACCAAATCTGTAAATCAAAAACATAAAAAAAACCCCAAAAAAACATCAAAATGCTTTTAAACCATATTTTCCCCTTTTTTATGGACCTCTCACTGACTTATATCCTGCTTTTTTGCAGGCTTGGGCTCTGTTTAAAGGCAAATTTCGTGAAGGGGTTGACAAACCTGACCCACCAACTTGGAAAACACGTCTTCGTTGTGCTCTTAACAAGAGTAATGACTTTGAGGAGATTGTGGAACGCAGTCAACTTGACATATCGGACCCCTATAAAGTGTATAGGATTGTCCCTGAAGGATCTAAAAAAGGCAAGGAACAAAAAAATAAATAAATCAATTGCACTCTAACAATCAACATTCAGCGCTTTCATGTATCATAAAACTCTCAATGAATGTCATCAAGCATAGTAAATCCTCAGTGAAAAACAATGTAATATTTAAATGTTGCAGGTTCCAGATCTGTTGAAGACTCGCAGTCTAACTCAGGCTCTCCCAATTACCCAATCCATCCGACTTATGCACCAGCACCATCTCAGGTTAGAATCAAACAACATTTCAACTCGTGCTTTGATTTGTGATTCGGATCACTCACCATATATGCTTGTCACTACAGGTGTGCAACTACATTTCTCCAGCAGAAAGAGGATGGAGGGAATATCCCACCCTGTCTGACATCTCGTACAGCCAGAGCCCATACACTTCACGCTGGGACCCTGGTACAGTGTGTTTTTGAGAGAAACTATAAGTAAGTTCATGTAGCTTGCAATTGCATTGATGTATTTGTGTATGTGCAGGTTACCAGTTCAGTGGCTCCTTCTACAGCTGTAATGCATCTGATCCACAGCCGTCACCCTTCACTCTAGACACCAGCATGAGGTCGGCTGAGGCTGTGGCACTCTCAGGTACTGTATTAGAAAACATACATGATCAGAAACACACTGAACTGCTAAATAAGAGTCTGAATTGATCTTAAAGGGATAGTTCACCTGAAAATACAAATAAAATGTTTACCATTTACTCACCTTCAATTGGTTCCAAACTTTTGAGTAGAACACAAAAGAAGATATTTTGAAAAATGTTGAAACCTGTAACCATTGACTTCCATAGTAGGAAAAACAAATACTATGGAAGTCAATGGTTACAGGTTTACAGCTATTTTAGAAATATATATTTTTCATCTGTTCAACAGAAGAGAGAAACTTAAACAGGTTTGGAGCAAGGTATAATGGCAGAATTTTCAGTTGTGGGCGAATTATCCCTTTAAAATACTGATTATTGTGATTGAAAAGAGAAAAAATGGTATAGAAAACCTGCAATGCAATGACACAAGAAAATTCTAAAGGAGACAAAAAATACTCCAAAATCATTGAAAATAAATATTAACAAAGCAGGTGATATATATAAAAATACATGGTACCTTATTCCTTACAGACTAACAACAAAATCTTGATAATTATTTTTCATCAGACACAATGTTAATCAATGCAAATTAAAACAAAAAAAACTACAATTCATCACAAATGTTAACATACTGAATGAACAAATGATCAAAAATGATGTTTAAAGCTAGGGAAAGTGTAGCAGATTTAGCAATAGATCCAAGTGTATCTGTCTGTGGACTGCAAGACGGGGCCGTAACATAAAGGGGCATAACTTTTAGGAAGTTAGAGAGGCATAACTTGCAATTATCGAGATCCCATTGAACCATGTGAGATATCACAACGAGATGTTGTTGGCAATATGGCGGAAATACTTACTAGAGAACATTTTCACCAAATGTTTTCATGAGTTTTCTCCAATTTTATCCATTACCAATTCATTTGATATTTTATTATTATATATTCACTTAGCAAATCCACAATGCAACTTAGCCTACTCAGCGTCGCCCCCTATGGTTGCAAATAGGAGTACAAAGGCGAGTGTGTCAAGTATGAAAGCCTCCACATCTCACGGCTGTGCATTAATAATTGTGATGGTTGGGTTTAGGTGTGGAGTAGGTTGTAGCCATTAATAACTGTGATGGTTGGGTTTAGGTGTGGAGTAGGTTGTAGCCATTAATATCTGTGATGGTTGGGTTTAGGTGTGGAGTAGGTGTAGACGTTAATAACTGTGAAGGTTGGGTTGGGGGTTGGGGTAGTTGTAGACATTATTAACTATGATGGTTGGGTTAAGGGTTGGGGTAGTTGTAGACATTATTAACTAT
>CAIGQZ010035027.1:9033616-9056615 GCA_903798205.1 Danio tinwini
TCTATCTATCTATCTATCTATCTATCTATCTATCTATCTATCTATCTTCACCAGCCACTTCATTATGTACACCTGTCTAACTGCTCATTAACACAAATTTCTTAACACAAAGTGGCATGGTTGGTGGTGCCAGATAGGCTGGTCTAAGTATTTAAAAAATTGCTGAGTTACTGGGATTTTTTTGCAAAACAATCTCTAGGGTTTACAGAGAATGGTCCGAAAAAGAGAAAATATCCAGTGAGTGGCAGTTCTGTCGCCACAAATGCCTTGTTGATGCCAGAGGTCAGAGTTAAATGGCCAGTTGAGTTCGAGCTGATAAAAAGGCAACAGTAACTCAAATAACTACTCGTTACTACAGATGTATGCAGAAGAGCATCTCTGAACGCACAACACATTAAACCTTGAGGCGGATGGGCTACAGCAGCAGAAGACCACGCCGGATGCCACTCCTGTCAGCTAAGAACAGGAAACTGAAACTTCAATTCACACAGGCTCACCAAAATTAGACAATAGAAGATTGGAAAAAAGTTGTCTGGTCTGATGAGTCTCAATTTTTGCTGCGCCATTCGAATGGTAAAATTTGGCATCAACAACATGAAAGCATGGATCCATCCTGCCTTGAATAAACGGTTATGGCTGGTGGTGGTGGTGGTGGTGGTGGTGGTGTAATGGTGTGGGGGATATTTTCTTGGCACACTTTGGGCCCATTATTACCAATTGAGCATCATGTCAACACCACCTCAGCCTACCTGAGTATTGTTGCTGACCACGTCCATCCCTTTATGACCACAATCTACCCATCTTCTTATGGCTACTTCCAGCAGGAGCCACACCCCATGTCATGAAGCGCAAATCATCTCAGACTGGTTTCTTGAACATGACAATGAGTTCACTGTACTCAAATGGCCTCCACAGTCACCAGATCTCAATCCAATGGAGCACCTTTGGGATGTGGTGGAACAGGAGATTGGCATCATGGATCATGCCAACAAATCTGCAGCAACTGTGTGATGCTGTCATGTCAATATGGAGCAAAATCTCAGAAAAATATGTCCAGTACCTTGTTGAATCTATGCCACAAAGGATTAAGGCAGTTCTGAAGGCAAAAGGGGGTCCAACCCAGTACTAGTAAGGTGTACCTAATAAAGTGGCTGGTGAGTCTGTCTGTCTGTCTATCTATCTATCTATAATATTATTTTTATTGCATACCTGCCAATTTTTTTAATCCTTTTACATTTTTAAAACAATTGTGATGCTCAATATTTTTGTGGCAATACATTATTGTTTAGGATATAACCTTGAAAGGAACAGAAATGAATTCTGTAGAATTATAAACATTTACCATCTCTTGTTAAATATAACCATATTAAAAACCCCTAATGAACAGCAGTGACAAGTTAGGTGCATTAACAGCATAAAATCGATTTTTATATTTCAGAGCTAAATATGTTTTTCAAATGGATCAGTGATCAGAACTAAACATGAGCAGTGGTGAAAGAAAACTGGTTGATTTTGCACAGATCACTAAGTTCTTCAAATAACGTCTCAGAAGCAGGAAATGCTCTTGCAATACCCAAATGATTTAGCAGCCAATAGAATTCAAGCCTGCACCACACAAACTAAATATACACACAGGCACACAACCACGACTGAATCTCTGACACAAAAGCAATGACAGCAGACTGAAAGTGCGGAATCAAGAACAGCTAACGTGTGGATGTTTCTCTATTAGTACCATCTTCAAGGTGGTGGACTTTCAACATTCAAACAGCAAATGTAAACTTCTAGAAACATCCACAGGGTGCTGTCAAAATTCAGAAGACACAATACCTGTAGGAAGCAGGCAGTCTTTCCAGTCAAAATATCCAGCGTAGATGCCGGTTTCCAGAGAGCCGACGATAGGATCAGACTTCTTCTCGATGTACGTCTCAAACAGATCATAATCCAGCTGTTTCAGCGCATCTATGCTGACCTGAAGAACGTGTTCAGATTAATCACAAACTATTGACTCTTTTCACAGATCATACAAATAACAATGCTGTAACTGTGATCTGTATTTCAGCTTCTCTTGATTAAGAATCATAATATTGACCTGCTGTTTAATTGTTCTGAAAATGTCTTCTTTTTTTGAAATTTTAAAAAGCATAAGCACATGTTTTCTTTACTTTTCCCCAATCTGGCAACACAACTGAATGCAATGAGTTGAAAACACTGATGGTCACTAGAGTTTAGCGGTCTTCACTGCAGTCATCTGCTTAAATTACAGTGATATACAGTCAGTATTTGTGACTTCACAAAAGCGTTGGTGCTTTTTGCAGCTAGTTCATCTGTTATTAATGCAGGAGAATAAAACATAAAACATTATTATGCAGCCCTACACACAAGACCCTTTCCTGTAAGTGACACTAGAAAAACTATTAAAATCACAAACAATCATTCCTCTTCACACTCTTCTTGCAAAATGAGTAAAGACCACTCATGCATGTCCATCATTCAGATGTGTGCTAAGATTTAGGGACGTTTTCAAAAACCAGAATGGAAAGCACCATCTCAATAGGGGACAAACCTTTGGGATCTCATTAAAAGACCAGACACAAACATTTCAATCTTCTTTTCCAAATTATTCAGAAAATGAAAAGATCCTGTCCGAGCAAAACTAATATGTTATAATGCTGTAGCGCTGTGTGCGGCTGCCAGAATGGTGCTATTTGGTGTTATTAATGTTTTAAAGGTGCAGTAGGTGATCTTCCAGAATGCTAGCATTAGCATGATAGCTTAGAAATTTTACGACCCTCCCCTGCTGTCCAAAGCCATGCATCCTTAAGTCATAAACACACAACCGCGCACTGATTAGATATAACACTAGATCATGTCATTCACCAGGTAGAAAACTCTATGTAGACACACACTTTATCAAGCGTAGTTGTTGACAGGCCAACGGGTGCGGGAATTATATTGCCCCAAAACTGTGTCACAGGCTGTCACTGTTCAAAAATGAACAAATGTGTGAATATAAATCAGACTTCGCCTCAGTAAAGCTGGTTATGCGGAAGGGTACGTTTATTTATGTTTTGTTATTAAACTAAATAAAAATTAGATCATAAAAAAAGGAGTGCTAAAAACAGAAATATCCTGTCATCTTTTTTGAAGTGTTTTAGTTAGGTTTCAGGCCTTACCACAGCACAGAAACCGCATTAGTGAAAATAACCAACGATTTACTCTTAGCTGCTGACCAAGGGTGCATCTCACTATTAGTTCTTAGCGCCGCTTTTGACACAATTGACCACAATATTCTCATAGACCGCTTACATTCTACAGGTGTCCAAGAACAGGCTCTTCAATGGTTTGGGTCATACTTGGCTGATCGTTACCAGTTTGTGAATATTAATGGACAGCTTTCACAAGTAAGGCCAGTAAAGTACGGGGTCCCTCAAGTATCAGTTTTAGGCCCTTTGCTGTTTACAATATACATGCTTCCCCTGGGGGACATTATTAGAAAACATGGGATCAGTTTTCACTGCTATGCAGATGATACTCAATTATACATTTCAACTAAACCGGATGAGATGTCTGAACTGTCTAAGCTAACTGAGTGTATTAAAGATGTTAAAGACTGGATGACCAACAATTTTCTTCTCTTAATCTCAGACAAAACAGAATTATTACTTATTGGGCCTAAATCCTGTATACAGCAGTTCTCACAACTCGACCTGCAATTAGAGGGATACAAAGTGAGAGTTAGCTCTACTATAAAAGATCTGGGTGTCATATTGGACAGCAATTTAACCTTCGAAAATCATATATCCCATGTCACAAAAACTGCCTTCTTTCATCTAAGAAATATTGCTAAATTGTGAAGTATGCTATCCATCTCAGATGCAGAAAAGCTAGTTCATGCTTTTATGACTTCTAGGCTGGATTACTGTAATGCTCTGTTTGCTGGTTGCCCAGCATCCTCTATTAACAAACTTCAGCTAGTACAAAATGCAGCTGTCAGAGTTCTTACAAGGTCTAGAAAATATGATCATATCACCCCAATTTTATCCTCCTTACACTGGCTGCCTGTTAAGTTTCGTATTAAATTTTAAATATTGCTTCTTACCTATAAATCCTTAAATAATCTAGCTCCTGTTTATCTAACCAACCTCCTGTTTCTCTACAACCCAACCCACTCTTTAAGATCTCAAAACTCATGGCTTCCTGTAGTACCTAGAATAGCGAAATCGAGTAAAGGATCTCATTTATGGCCCCTAAACTCTGGAATAGCCTTCCTGATAATGTCTGAGGCTCAGACACACTCTCACAGTTCTCAAACTAGATCAAAGACCTATCTTTTAGCAAAGCATCCACTCAGTGCATTACATAGCGATATGACGCAGGATGTGCCCCACACAGGATTTTGCTTCTTGTTTATATACACTATGAACAGCAGTTACGCTAATTATTCTCCTTATTCTGTATTTCCACCTAGGGGTACTCATCTCAAGGCCCTCATGCAGTGCCACTGATGCGATCCAAGACCAGTGACGAGATGATCCCAAGGTTTCTGGACCAGGCCATATCCTGAGCTGCTGCTGTGGTGGTCATGGTGGAGAGCATGAGACTGATTCCTATGATGCTCCAGGACAGACGAGTCTTCGCTGAGGTCCAGCTACTGCGCCTAGACTGCAGCTCTGCACAAGACGTTTGGCCATAGGAGAAATGGTCGTGCCCAACTGAGCCTGGTTTCTCTCGAGGTTTTTTAAATTCTTCACTTTCGCCAATTGATGAAGTTTTTTTCCTCGCCGCTGTCACCACTGGCTTGCATGGTTCGGGATCTGTAGAGCTGCGCATCGATGAAATTGCTCTTCAGTGTTTGGACTCTCAGTAGTGATTATTAACCCACACTGACCTGAGCTAAACTGAACTGAACTTAAACTCTGAAAACTGAACTGACACTGTTTCAATTCACTATAAACTTCCATGTGAAGCTCCTTTGACACAATCTACATTGTATAAGCGCTATACAAATAAAGATGAATTGAATTGAATTTTTACATTACACTTATGTTTACGTTAACAAGACAACGAGGGACTTTTCAATTTCAATTATGATCACTGATCCTCACCTACATCATTTGTTTATCTCCTTTTTCACTTGAACAACTACATGAATGCTTAGGTTTATTTAACTGACTATATTATAGCTGTAAAAGGTACTCCATGAACTTGGAAATAGCCAATCTTTTGCCTGACGTTTTCAGTGGCTGAACAACACCTCCGTGCATATAAACCCATTCATAAACAAGAACACAATCTACATAAAGCTTTGCATGACTAAAATAGTTTTAAAACATACCTGTCTAAAAGAAATACTTCAGCCGTGGTGTCACACTTCAGATAGTTGTTTTGAACTGCATAACGTCATATTGCCCTCCAGAGTACAAAAGTAATTCCGATATTGATTCAGGGTTTAGAAAAGTTTTGATTCTGCATTTTTGGCAGAATCCCTTTTAGAAACAATCCTTCTTTTCATGCATACAAGGCCATGCAGGTCTTTCAGAAAGAAGTTCAGGTTGATGCAGGGTTTGCCTGATTTGCCCGAGTATGCGCAGAAATTCAAATTTAAATTTGTTGACAGACAGTTTGAGATACCTGTCGTAATTTAGTTATTTGTCGGTCTGACACTATATAATTGGATAAACATTTTTTAGTTTTATGCCTTATCCAGAATATAAAAATACATATAAACACATTTAGATAATTTACTTTAATCATTACTACTGGAATGTGAAAAGACTTTCAACCAGCACAACAAAAAATGTTTCTGAAGACAATCACCTACTGCACCTTTAATTTTGTAGTGTGTAGCTTTGCAGTTGCTAAGGTGTGCTTAGTGTTTGCTATGTCTACTATGCAAGAATATTGTGATCCCTAGATATGGCACAGATTCCTCACTCAGTGTAAGTTCAACTTGACTTGTACTTGCTCTTGTTGACATGGGATTTGAATTGAATGAAAAGACTTAATTCTGACTTGCATAAAAACTTAAGAAAAAAAGCATAAAGACTTTTTGATAAACACAAACTTTTGTTTTGTTTTTCAATACACCTTATTAGTTGGCCCTAACACCTGAAATACACATCATGTGTTGCAAGAGTTGCATAAGTCCTTTGCATCTTTTTTTAATAGTTTAATGCTGGTTGTTATCCACTGTCATTCACATTAAAGGCACAAGCAGGATATTCGTTTTCATTTTTTTTTGTGGTCTAATAATGAAAAGGCAGGCGTACAGCATTGAAACAACCCCCAGAGTGAGTAAATAATGACTGATATTTCATTATTTTTGTGAACTAACCATCTAAACTGCACGATTATAACATTCTTGCACCACAAAACTAGGCACATTTAAAGATAATCTATGAGCTGCTGGTTTCTATTAGACAACCAATCTGTAGTATCTATTCTGCATTACCATTGGTAGCTGCTGCATTGCTTTAATTTGCATAAAGTTAAGCTGAGTCTCAGTGTGAATCACCATTTAGAGTAAGAGGTTTATGCAAATACTTTAATGCAATGAGACAACTTCTGATAAATGATCAATAAAAAACAGATTTCTCATTTGTATTTAAAGGATAGTTGATTAATGAACACAAAAGAAGATATTCTGAAGAATGTTGGTAAGCTGACAGTTGACAATGCCTGTTGACTTTGGTGAGTAAATTCAGAGTAAGTGCAATTTTGGCGTGAACTTTCACTTTATTATAAGCAGGTCAGTTTGGGATCAAGCGCTAAAGCTCTTTTGTGAGTAATCAAGCTCTTTAAAGTGCTCTTCTATGTGCTACAGCAAGTATTCTCATCATCACACTACATTCTCTATGATCTTCATCAAAACCATCTGCATTTACTGGAAAGGTAACCATAACCTTTCGCGAGGGCTTCACCCTCTTGGGCTGCCAAGTGAGTGAGTAGTAATGCCACCACGAAAAACCCTTGAGCTTCTCTATAGACAGTGTGAGTCATTCTCACTTCAATAAAAGACAACATCAGGGACTGCACTTGGAAACACATCTGTTAAGATGCTTAAAACTGTGGACTGGAGTTAAAAGAGAACAGGGAAGTGTGTGTTGTACCCTGATGATCTTGTCCGCCATGGTGAAGCCATTCTTCTCCAGGTGCTCTGCTAGATTGAGGAATGTGTGTCTCTCCAGATACTGACAGTTACTGAGAATGATGAGGAGACGCTGTTCCTGCAGAAAACAAAACCCACACAGATAAGAAACCAATTCATTATTAACAGTTAAGGTAATGACAAGTGGGAGGAAAAACAAGACTACATGAATTTACTAGTCAAATGTATTTTTTTGTTATAGAAGAGTAATCAATAGTAATAAACACAAGAAATCAATGTTCAGTGGGATAGCGCTTTTTAATAAAAACATTTGTTATTCTGCCCAACTTTCATTTTCGGAAGAAGAAAAAACCTAAATGACAATATGAAATTTGGAAGAAAAAGCATAAAATAACTATTAACATTTGACTCAAACCCATATCTAATAAATCCAAAGAAACTGAGAATTTTCAAGTGGTACTTTATTTATTTTTCCATTGATCTATAATGAATAATATACTATTTAGGAATCAACATTTGAACTGGATCAAACAAAATAATCTAAATTGTTCTTAAAGAATGGGTGTTGTTCAAAAGTTTTATACAATTTCGTAAACCTTTTTTGATTCACTTCAAATGTTGACTACTGTAATTTTTAATGATTATTCTTTGCTTTTTAGATTATTTAGGATACATTTTAAGATTTTAGTTTTGGTGTTTAAATGCCTAAATGGACTAGCACCAAGATACTTGTCCTCATTAATCCAATTGTACATTCCTTCAAGGGCATTGAGATGTGCTAATCAGCTACTTTTTGTCTGTTCCACGCACAAGGTTAAAAACCAGGGGGGACCGTGCCTTTGCAGTGGTGGCCCCCAAACTCTGGAATAATTTGCCTCTTCAGGTTAGGCAGGCCGTAACCCTTTCTGTTTTTAAATCTGGTCTTATATATAAATGTGCATATATAAATGTTCATACATTTAAAAAAAAAAACTAAATATTAAAAACTTTCAATGATTTAAGATTATGATGAGAATTAAACGCATCATAACAGTCTTGTAAAAAAGGTCCATTAAGCAGCAAAACTTTATTTTATTTGGAAGATAATAATAATAAATGCTTTTTGAGTGCCAAATCTATACTAGCATATTAGAATGATTTTGAAAGTAATGGTGCTGAAAATTCTGCTTTAAATAAATTACAGTCAAACAGAAAACCATTTGTAACAATATAAAAAAAAAAACATTTTCACTGTATTTGATCAAATAAATGCACCTTTAAAGAATACAAAACCCTTAATTAAAAAAATATAAAATAAAAATCCAAAATGAAAAATAGAGTATGCAAAAAGCGCATGTGAAGCAATGCTATTATAGGCATGATGGGTATTTTTGTGCTTTTACTCAAAAACTGGTGAACCATAAACCAGTGTGTGAAGGAGAGAGAGAGAGTAAAATAGAGAAAGAGTGAGAGATAGAGGGGAAACCTGCAGCTCTTCCACTGCATACAAGGGGAAACCCCATCTGAGTGCAGCTACATTGAGCTCTGAGAGAAGAAATTTGCTGTTTTTTTACAACACTCTCCTGCTCGAATATTTGCTGTGTTGCAGATGGAAAGTGTGACAAAGGTTTTCATAATGGAACACAGGATGTTTTTTCAGGAAAAGCGTTCTTCAGAACCAATAAATAACAAAAACACAGCATGCCCAGAAAGCTTTTTGGAAAAAAGTGAGAATTTCTTTGCACTACATAACAAAAAAAATTCTTTGCACTATATGACAAAAACAACAAGTGGAATTTATTTGACATAAATATAGTAAAAGCTACTAATGGCATTTCCTCTAAATTTAACATTAAAATAATGTCAAATTGAGCTTTCGTTTTGCATAAAATAACAAAAAGGTGTCATGTTTTTATTCAATACCAATGTTTTAACTGCAGAAGTGTAAATAAATCAACATTTGGCAGAATAAACCTGATTTTTAAAATCACAATAAATAAAGTAGTTTTTTATTCTGACCAAACAACATAGATATATATACTAGATATCGCATACGGGCTCTAAGCATGTATCAATCCCGCTGCCACATTTGTACAGTGCTCCCAGGACAAAAGTCATTCAACAGCACTAGTCAAGACTAAAGTCAATCTGAAGATGCTGAACTTTTGAGCTGCGTACAGATGTAATACAAAGAATGACAAAGAAACAAAGAAAACAAAGCATAAAGACATAACATTTCATAGGTAAGATTTCATTTTCTTTCGTTTTTCAATGATACGTTACCAATATATATATGATTTAGATCAGAAAGGTGGATACGCACATTCAGACGTTGGAATATCAATGGTTCACACGAGTCGTTCATAATGAAGATTTATTCACTCACTCCGTTAAAATTAGAAATGCATGCATGAAAAATTCTATATCAACATGACATCAAAATTTATTTATAAACAAATGTTAAAGGTATATATCTACTATAAATGTGATAAATTAAACTTGTGGTTGCTCTGCAATGACATCTGCACAAACTTGAAGAACTGACTAAGCTGTTCACAGAAAGAAAAAAAAAATCCCCAAATTAACTACAAATGGCTATTCATAGCAAATGTTGAGCATCGGCAGCTTCCGAAAGCCATTTTATTTTAACACAATTTTGTATCTTTTGTAAATCATTACAAACACATTACAGGATTTACTCAAACACGTGGACACATTCCTAAAGGTTAAGAATGAAGGTAGAAACGCATTAGGGTTATATGAGGTCTCTGTATATCTTCAATCAATGCGGTGAGGTTTCATTTTGATCATTTTAAACTCATGGCCTGGTTTCTCTCTGTCTTACTCTCAATCTCTTCATCTAGAATGTTTTCAGCTTTCAGTAAAACTTTGACACTCTGTGGTTCCGATACTACACGACAGCGCTGTGTTATTTGGATTACAGTCAAAAGCCTCTGTGACTAATGAGCATGTCAGAGCAGTGTGAAGGCAGCTGCTACACTCACTTCCTATTCTCTAATATCCTGTCGCAGTGACATCCACCTCTGCACTGCAGTTCAATCTACCATGAATAAACACATACAGTTGAAGGCAAAATTACTAGGCCTCCTGTTAAAGTATAATTCAAAGAATTCCCAAGTGATGATTATTGGAGCACGGAAATTGTCGCAACATATAGTTTTTGTTATGTTTTATGTATTATTTCTTAGTTTTGCTGGAATTAAACCAGTTTTTAACTCTTTTAACTGTTTTCAAAGGTCAATATTATTAGATCCTTTTAGAAATTAGTTTTTTCAACTGGCTACAGAACAAACCACTACTGTTCAATGACTTGCCTTATTAATCTAACTTATAGTAAAGCCTTTAAAATGAACTTAATGCTAGCATCTTGCAAACTAACTAGTAAAATATTATGCTTTGTCATCATGACAAAGACTAAATAAATTAGTTATTGACGCTATCATTTAAAATGTGTTTAAAATTTCTTCTATAGAGTAGTTGAGGCTAATTAATATAAAGAGGGCTGCTAATGCTTATTTATCTGGCC
Source organism: Danio tinwini (assembly GCA_903798205.1). Lineage (NCBI taxonomy): Eukaryota > Metazoa > Chordata > Actinopteri > Cypriniformes > Danionidae > Danio > Danio tinwini. The sequence continues at coordinate 9,044,254 of CAIGQZ010035027.1, forward strand.
TTTTTTGATGTGACAGTGGATTCATATAAATTAAAAAGTGAAGAGAATAGCATGAAATAAGTGCTTCAGGTCAGTCAGGTTTAAAGCTGTCAGCTATCTGAGAAGCATAACTTGATGTGCTAACTGCTAGAAAACTTTATTTTATATGAATGATAAAACCATCTGAAAATGTTTAATAGAATACTGATCTTTTGAATTTGATTACTAGTATAAAGAGAGAGAGAAAGATGAGATGAAACATAGTGATCAATTGTGAGGAAATGAAAAGAATTAGCTTACAGGTTTTGAACTAAAATCTTCCTTTATGCTTCCAAAAAGATCAGGTGAAGCCAAATCCACAGATAAACTGAAAGAGAAAGACCTCGATATTACACTCAAAACCACTACAAAATGAAACAGGTCATGACGTTCTGATTTGCCTGTATCCATTTTATTTTTCAAATGTTGCAATGAAAATATTGAATGATATTTTTATAATGGCATGTTTTTAAATACAGGATAAAAATTATTTATAACATGCAGACATCAAAATGGGACTTTGTCTTTGAAATGCATGAAATTTACAAAATATGTTTTACATATAGAAACCATATTAAATGCAAGTAGTGTCGACTTTTATAGCTTCAAATACTTTTAAGTAAACAACAATATCTCAATAACCAAAAAATTAAATCCAAATCCACTAACCAAATCAAAACTGTTCTGAAAAATGGCAATAAACATTGTGATGAAATGATATAAACATAGTAACACTCACTGAGAGGTGTTGATGTCTCCATCAGTCTTGGTGCTGAGCTGCTCAAGGCACTTAATGAAGACCTAAAACAAGCAAAAGACATAAAAACATTTGTAACTCAGCAGGACTTACATTTACTAGCCCCAAGATGCACGCAATAATGCACACCATACCTTCATGATAGAAACACACTGTTCACATGCTTTGTCTTGAACCACATCTAGATTGAAGATCTGTTGACAAAAAGAAAAAAAACAAATGTGACCCTCGACCACAAAACCAGTCTTGTTTTGCATGGGTATATTTTTTGCAATATTTAAAAATTAATGGTATGGGTCAAGATCATTGCTTTTTCTTTTACACCCCAAAAAAAATTCAAATATTAGGTAAAGATCATGTTTCATGAGGATATTTTAAATATTAAAACTTACTTTACAATATTTTAAGCGTAAATAATTAAATGAATTAAAACCACAGTATTTCATTTACCAGAAACAAAAATATAACATTACAATGAATTCATTATTCTAAAATAGCCACCCCTGAGAAAATTTTCTGAGGGGTGCCACTGACTAAGCTGAAAGAAAATGAATGACCATTAAATGTGATTTTCTCATTTTTATGTTTTTTTTTAACCCACAGATTCCATTTTTTTCCAAATAATTGTATCTCAGACAAATATCGTCATATTCTTACAACTTATGAGTGGAAGCTAATATATTCAGTTGAACTTGATGTATCCATTTTAGTTTCAAATAATTGACATTTATGACTGGCCTAGTCCACAGTGTGACTGGTCCAGGGTCACATATAAAATTGATTATTTTGTAAGTGATCGATGAGTTTATGAGTTTGTACATTGATTTCTCCAGGTTTACACTCCATGGGCTCCTTCAGAGACTGCAGCATCTGAACCATACACTGCTCAAACTGGGCTGGCTGAAACACACACATACACAGTTTATCATTAATCTTTTAACACTGACATTTTGAAATCAATTAAACTAGTATAAAATACACTAAAATCATAAATGATATACCAGTGATGTGATTCCTTCATTGTCCACAACCCAGTCTTCTTTTTCAGCAAGTCTCTTTACATCTAAACGACACACAGTTATGTCACATTAAATCAGTAAATTCAATACACACTTCTCCAACTCTTACATCGTCACAAACACACTTTAACTGGGTAAGCTGGCCAAGTTAGAAAATGTTTGTAGTATTAGTTAAAATTTATTTATTATGTTATAACAACAAATGGCTATATTTGCACCTAAGTATAACTATTTGGAACAATCATTTTAAATAAAGTCTAAAGTTTAAAAATTTAGTTCACTAGAAAAGATTATTGTTAAAAAAAATCACTATATAGAGTGGTGAGCTGTTTATATATACTATATTTATATTTACTGGAATCTGAATCTACTTAGTCAAGAGCTCTAAAGCTCCCTCTGGTGGTTTCATTCAGTGCAAATTTTCAGCAAAAGATTAATATACAGTACATATCAGCCAGTCCATATTAAGATTTTTTTTTTTTTTTGCTTTGCTTTCAAATGTTAAAGATTATTTTCAAACCTTTTATTTGGGTAGAAAACTGCAGTAAAAAGTCTCTTTTAAAATGTCTTTCATTTGTTGATAAAAGATAATAATTCTCATAACACACATTATATATTTATTTAATTGCACTGTGTTACGGTGTTAAACCATGTTGCCTACTCAAGCAATGATACCACTAAGTAAAATAATAAAGTAAGCAGTCAACTTTCAAAAATTTGACATAATAATAATTAAAATACAAATTTGAGCAGGAAATCAGAATATTAGTTTGCTTTCTGAAGGATCATGTGATTGGATCTATTTCCATTTAGTTTCGAGCACATAACTCATCCTTCATGAATGTTTAAAAGAGTGAATGTGTGCTCGTACCCTCTTCAGTGTGCTGTAGTGTGGTCAGCAGGCAGTGTACACGCAGGTCCTGCAGTAAATCTTGAATCACCTGCAGCAGGTCATTAGGAATCTCCAGAGCCGACAGAGCCTCATGACTCAACCTGAGAGAGACCCGAAAAACAAGAATTCTATCAAAATATATGAGGAAGACGGATGAATATCTTACTACTACAGGAATGGTCACACATGAATGTGAATGAGAATACTGGAGCAGAAACCTGTAAATCTCTTTTATATTTCTCAGCACTCAGCTATGGTCTGTGAATTTGTATTCTGTAAAATACAGTATGTGTCTAATGTAATATTTATATGCAAGGTCAGGATTTCTTAGCTGAAACAAGAGAACCAAGCTTGAATCCTACTGCTACAAAAAAGGCTACTAAAAAAACTTTACAAATGGTTAGATTTTATTTAATATGTAAATACAAGAATCTGTGACAGGGAAAACAACAGTCTATATAATCCTAGTTAAACTGGATGTGAAGTTCTGCATTCTACTGAATACTTTTTAAAAAAATTTTTAAAAAGTGCTGTAATTTATGGTTCAAAGTGACATATATAATGCAATTAACATAAAGGAAGCAAAACATACACAGACATTTGGATTAACGCTAAATGACAGAGACATACAAGTATATATGAGCATTTCCCACACAAATCTGTCTAATGTTTATAATACATGATATTTAAAGCGTTCGCGTGGGTTTCCTCCGGGTGCTCCGGTTTCCCCCACAGTCCAAAGACATGTGGTACAGGTAAATTGGGTAGGCTAAATTGTCCATAGTGTATGAGTGTGAATGAGTGTGTATGGATGTTTTCCAGAGATGGGTTGCGGCTGGAAGGGCATCCGCTGCGTAAAACATATGCTAGATAAGTTGGCGGTTCATTCCGCTGTGGCGACCCCAGATTAATAAAGGGACTAAGCCGAAAAGAAAATGAATGAATGATATTTAAAGTAAATCATTTGTTTTTTACTGACATCTTTCATTCATTTTTTTAAGTTCTGAATATCAATAAAGTTAACAGGCATGTTTTATTTTAATAAAGTTGAAAGATTTTATTTAGGGCTGTAACTGTAGCCTATTTCATATGATTTCTAAAGTTCTAAAATGCAACTTTCTGTCATCATTTTCTGACCCTCCACTTATTCCAAAACTGGTTGGGAGGCTGTTTACACAACAATGTTTTCAGGCAAAAATGAAAAAGTGTTATGTGTTTTGTTTGCTCATTTACACAACAGTGTTTTTGAGACTGAAAATGCATAAATCTAGAATTGAACGTTTTTGAAAATGCTGCTATTGTCATGTCTGAGTCTTTAAAAAACAATGATGTCACGTGTGTGCATAGTATGTGTTTATTGGAGTAGATTAAAGGCAAGTACAAACAAACACACAACAATGGCGGAGTATGTGGAATAGTTGTTGTTGCTCTAGTGTTTGCATACAGTATGTTTTTGTGGCTGTGTAAATAGTTTTTGAAAATGTTGTCATAAAAACCTCCAGCTTTTTTAAAATGCTAGGGAAAAACTTTTTTGTTTTGCCCACATTATTGTCTTGTAAACGGTTTAACACAAAGGAAGATATAAATACATATCTATAATGAGAATAAGAATTATATAATAAAAATAAAATTTCACTTTTAGGTGAACTATCCCTTTAATGCTGTGGCTTACATATTTTTACCTCTCTCTCTCTCACTCGCTCTCTATCACTTGCAATTTTCATTTTCGAGTGAACTTTTTTGTCTGTCAATAGAAGACTTTGGAGTTGGTCATTTTGTAATCTGCATTTGGACACACCAGTCAAACCTACATTTCCTCTAAAAACTCACATACATACCTGACGGTGTGGATGACTTGTGTGAGCCAGGCTCCAGTGAGCGGGGTTTTGGTGTCCCAGCCGCCATACTGCCTCAGCTGGAGCTCAGTAAGAGAAGAGGGTAACAAAGCACCTCGAACCAACTGCACCAGGCGACGGGTCACCTCCTCAATCATGCCCTACACACAACCAAATGCAGCAATTAAATACAATAAAAAAAACAAGCTTCACCTAACTGCATTCATTAAAAACGAAAACTGTAATTAAACCTTAATTTAGATCAAAACCAGAAACACAATTAAAAATTACATTTATTTAAGAAGAATAAAAATGGATGGCACCACTGCAATAATCAACAAAAATATAATCTGCTTAGTTTTGACAATTGTATTAAGGTGTCTTTAATTAAAATGATTTTGCAATCAATATCATAATCAAGCAATAATGGGATTATTAAAAGAAACGTAACCAATCAGAACTGCACAGTACCAAACACACACACACACACACACAAAAAATACATTTGCACAATGTACTTTTCCAGGTCAAGGTACACTGCTTTGGTACAGCATGTTGATTGAACTAAAAATACAAACAGATTTAAATATCTTTCAAAGAGAGTTGAAAAAGTGGTATAAGTTAAAACAGGTTTGTAAACAATGACTGTCATGCAGTTTTTTAATGTATTGGTAAAGTATTTTTGTATAGATATCCTATATAAGAATATCTTATATCTTATATAAGAAGCTTATATGTTGAGCATCAGCTGCTTTAAACTGTAGCAATATTATATTGCATTGTCCCTGTTAAATCAACGTACTAATAAAATGTAATAATCAAATTTATTTAATAATGTTTTAAAAAACAGAATAAAATAAAGTATATGAACTTTTACCAGCTGTTCTAGTGCTTCATCATTATATGATTTCTTTTAACACAATAAATGATGTTTATTTAATGCTATATAACAATTTTGATGTCTGAAAATGTTGTGGATTTCAATCTCTACACTAAAATTCTGGAACTATTGTACTGACCTTAAAGTCATTTTGTCTTTGTCTGGCATTCTTCTTCAACTTCTCCACCTGACCAGACTTTTCTCCTGTCTGTTTAAGACAACACAAGCATGAATATTAATATGTATGCAAGCATAAGTATATACGTAATCAAAACATTATCGTTTACTAAAATGTTTACATAGTTTTGTGTGCATCTACCTCACTGAACAGACTGCCATTGACATAGGAGATCCATAGCTTCCAGAAGTTGGGCAGCTGACTGATGACCACATCTGAGAGCTTCTCCACAAACCTGACCTGCTGAGGGCTTTTATAGTGCCAAGCTGGAGAAACAATATGGGATAATATTGTAAAGAGAACAGCATTTTGCTCCTTAAATGAAAACAGCTGACAAACGAGCTTTCTGTTACTTCCACAACCAGTCAACAATGGCATCATTTTTCTTTCCTAATTCAAACCCAATTCTGCATTAAGCAACAAAATCAAAGCATCAAAACAAAATCTATTTTTTGCCATTGTATATTCAGACATGCGTTACAATTCAAAGGTTTTATGCTCATCAAGTTTGCATTTTTGATTACAAATACAGTTAAGTAATAATGTGAATTAATAATGTGAGCTATTATTCCATTTCCGTACATTTCAATATGTAATTTATTCCTGTGATGGCCAAGCTGAATTCTTTCCGCATTATTACTCCAGTCTTCAGTGTCACATAGTCCTTCCAAAATCATTCTGATATACTGATTCAATGCCCAAAAACATTTCATAATATTATATATATTTTAAGTTCAGAATTACATCTTAAACATTTTGTGCAAAATAAAAATTGTGGAAAATTGTCTTCAGAATGTATAGTTGTAAGATTTAACAACAAAAATAGAAACCACAAATCATTAGTAAAGATATAAAAAAGATTAGGCTATATAAATGACTGTAAGGGTACACTATGTGTACAGATTCTTAAAAAGTACTTTAAAAAGTACTTAAAAGTACTTAAAAGTACTTTTTTACATAATATGAGAGACACATACATATAGATGTTTGGGCTCATTAAGATTTATTTTAAACTTTACAGTTTCCATAAATATAATAGAAATCACTCAAACTTAATTGTGGTTTCAACAAAAACAATAATCACAACTATTTAAATCATTGATATTAACAATAATAAATTATTCTTGACTATTAAAATGATTTCTGAAGAATCTTGTGAAAAATGAAGTAAAATTTTTTTGAAATGCATTAAAATAGAATTGCTAATTGAAATAATATTTCACTATGTTACTGTTTAACTGTATTTTACATGACATAAATATAAACAGTAGAGTATGTAGGTCTTCTGTACTCACAGTCATCTTTAGGCGTCTGGAAGCTGCCTCCTCTCTTCACTGGAGCCGAGAGACTGATCCTGTTCAGAGCTGAAGAACGATCAAGATCCAACCCGACACCCCCCACTGACAAAGAAAAACAAGAAGAATGCTCATACATTAGCTTTACAGACATAGTTCACCTAAAAAAACTTACTCCTGACCAACCATGAGTTTAGTGACTACTTCTTCAGTAGAACTTTAAAGAAGATTTTAGCTGAAACTGTGGCCATTGGTAAATCATGAATGTGAGTCGATGGCTGTGGCACTTTGAGTAGCTCAAATAAAATAATAAAGAATACCATCTGTGAATCCAAAACTGTGAATAAAAAATAATAATGTTGTAAATAAATGTTCAGTTTCTTGCATAGACTGATGCTTCATAAGTCCTCAATGTGTCATCAGGAGCCACAGTTATGAAATCAGTTTTGCCTGCATGTGTTTTTTTTTTACTTTGTAAATGTTATACTGCTTTTCTCCAAATTCCTCCATTTGTTTGTACAGTATAAACATTAGCTAGCTTTCGCAGTAGGCTAGACTGAAAAAACAATAGGCCAATACTTGCCCACACACTTTTCCCTCATTAGAGCAGTTGAAAGTGGTCAAAAGTGGGAAAAAGCAACAGATGTCTCCTTTGTCCACTTGTGATCACATCTTAAAGGGGTAGTTCCCTCAACAATTAAAATTCTGTATTTTGAAGAATGCTGGTTCCTGGTTCCCACTGACCTCCATAGTAGCAAAAAATACTATGTATAATGTATAAGTCAATGGGTGCCAGCAACCAGCATTCTTCAAAATACCTTCTTTTGTGTCCAACAGAAGAAAGAAGCTTATAAAGGTCCAAAACCACATGGAGAAGCGTACATGATGAGGTAGTTTTCATTTTTTGTGTAATCTATCCTTTTTATACTAGGTGGGAACAGGGCTTTAGTTCCCAGCCAACATTAACCATTAGGTAACATGTAGTACCTATTATCTTACAACAGATGGCACTAGAACTCTTTCTGGGGTTCTTGATTACATTGTTGATGTATTCTGAAACACAGTTTACACATACACACACACAGTTTACACACACACACAGTTTACACACACACACACACACACACACAGTTTACACACACACGCACGCACGCACGCACGCACACACACACACTTTACACACACACACGCACTCACACACACACACGCGCACACACACGCATGCACACACGCACGCACACACGCACGCACACACGCACAATGTTTCTCTCTCACACAGATAAAGACATGTACCATTTAGGCACTTTTACTCTCTCTTTTGATACAAAAAAAAAAAAACGAGCGCTGGTGTTGATCCAGGTGTCCAATCATCTTCAATGTTTATCTACGCTCCTCTCTCTTCTTGTATTCCCCGATGTCTGTCTGTGTCTCCTGCAAACCCCCCTCAGCTCCGCCACACTATATAGAGCTCTATGGACTTCCTGTTCTCTATAGGGTCACGACCAGACCACACACGGGCTCCTCTCTATATAAACACACTCACACAGAACACACACACTGCTTTTACTCTGTAGAGAAGTCATCAATTTATTTCAGACTATCTCTGTGTGTGTGTGTGTGTGTGTGTGTGTGTACCTTTCTGCTCTTTGATAAAATCTTCTTTACAGTTTTGCATCAGCTGAAGGATCCACTTGTGCTGGGCGATGATACACTGCCATGCCGGGTCACCTGGAGCATGTAGATCTGACAGATATCTGAATGAAAAATATGAGAGAGGGAATCATTTGATTATCTGCTTTTTAGCAATCACAGGTCAATGGGTTGTGGCAATGTTGTTATTAGGAGTTGTTACAGCCACTGGATGCTGTTTTCTAATGCCATTAGCTTAAATAACTGGTCATAATATTTTACAATCTGACCATGAATGAAATCCTTTAGTTTTTGATTCACTTTTATACACAAATGTTGAGTTTTTGTGTGTGCATTAAACAGAATTTACAAAAGTGATTATACATATTTTGTTTTAATGTACCAAACAGCATTTGTTAGGAGAAAAAGACAAAATACAGGTGAAATACAGACATCTTTATGAAAAAATGAAACATTATGCGATTACATTAACATTACATTACGTTATGTGATGTGCATAATAAAATCAACAAAAAAGTAAGAGATTATGCTACATTTTATTATATTTAAATGATTAAAACAAATTGATGACAAATGGGTAAAAGCTAGCTTCTTGAAGGATTAAATTATTTAGTTTTTATAAAAAAAGCAAACAGTTATTTGAAATGGTAATAATATTTCAGACGGTGAGCATTAGAGACTTCCTTCAAAAATAGCTTAAATAATAAATAAATAAATAAATACCTCTTACTGACACCAGTTCTATTAATAGAACTATATAAAATATACTAAAATTCATATTCATAATGGGCTATATGAACAGCTAGTGTTTTTCAGCCAACGATGAACTTCCAGTGAAAGGTTTATGTGACTATTTTTAATTTGATATGGTTTCTTTTACAGCATCAATGTTGTAATGTAATTCAAATATAATCACTTAAATAGACTTATGCATCTTTTTGCTTGTTAAATCAAAAGTGAGAAAAAAACGTTTAAATGCCGTCATTAGCAGCAGACTAGCGCAGAAACTCAAAAATAAAATTAATTTCCATATTTTTAAAGTCATGCCGCGGAAAAATATAATTTAATGCAGTGCTTCTTGTTTGGTCTGAGACCCACTTTGTGTCTTATCTCAGGCAGGCAGTGAAGATGGCTGTTTTTTTTTAAAGAAATCAGATCTTAAACACTGTGATTTTGTATGGGATGACAATTCCTTGAAAGCCCTGGGGCTGACTGACTGAAATTACAAGTCCATGTGTATATTCAGTTTATTCCTTTAGTTGACTTTTCTCACAGTATAAATAATTTTATACTATGTAAAGTCATTTTGCATAAAATGACCAAGCTTCCTGGACATTTTAGGAAATATTTGTTCCCTGACGTATTTCCCAAATTGTAAATGTAACAACTACAGTTTTTTCTCACCTATTAGTAGCCACTAAATTGTTATAAAAACAAGTGATTTACAAAAAAATATTTTACTTTAGTTCTTTTTGAAATTCAAGCGTAGTTTGTCACACACCTGATGTAGCGTTTCTGATCATGCAGAGTAGACGGCGTTTCCAGAAGTTTGTCCAAAAGCAGTTTCCTCAGGGCTTCAATTCGAGTCTCCACCTCGGAATACACTATAAACACACATGCAGGACAGGCTTCCTTAATATTTACACAATACTTCAGCTAACACGAATGCATATAAAACAATCCATTTTCACATATTTTATCAATCATCATTTCAGATTACCTTTTTTAAAGACTGGGACCTCTGTGTTGCCGAACAGGGATTTGGCTTTCTCATAATCATTAATGACCACATCATAATCCCCCTGGATGGAAAACAAACACTTTTTTACAAAATCACAGTATACATATAATGAAAAACTTAGATTTCAAAACAAGAATTGTTTGCTCTAAATGCAGCAACTATTTGTGTAAGCACAGTAGAAAAAGCGATACTCTAAAATTTAATTAAGGATATTTTTATTTTAAAATTAAATGTATTTGAAAAGATTTATTTAAAATAAAATATTTTTATTTAATTCAGATTTTTATGTATTTAAATATGTAATTAATTCCTATTAAGGTAAAGCTAATTTTTCAGCAGTCAGGGATTACTCAAATCTTTAGTGTCACTTGACTTTTCACAATTAATGCTAAAATGCTTGATTTGGTTCTCAAGAAACATTTTTATTATTATTAATGAAGAAAATGTATGTGAAATCTACTTTATATCTGTGTGAATCTGTGATGCATTTCAATAAGCCTATATATATATATATATATATATATATATATATATATATATATAAATACACATACATGGAATTTTTTAAACACTTGGAGCTCCTTGCTGAACCAAAAGTGTTTTAAGTTCTCATTTTTTTTGCACAGAAAAACTTCTTATTTTGCAACAGTGATGTAGGGAGATTTTTTAATGTCATGAAATTTTTTTTAAAGAAAGACGATAAATCAATCTAAATAAGGTTTTTGTTGAGGTTAAAGGGGATTGACCCCCCTAATTAATGCTTGATTCCCCCTGAAGAATGTGAAAACAACATGTATGGGGGTCAGTCCTCTAAATAGTAAGAAATAGTTTGCTCTAATCTGCATCTTAAATACTAGTATTACTAATTAAATAATAGATAATATAAATATACAATTGACCACCCCTAGAATGGATTATACCACTGTGAATGCATAATTGCATCAATTAATCTTAGCCAGGGGTGTCCAAACTTGGTCCTGGAGGGCCAGTGTCCTGCATAGTTTAGCTCCAACTTCTTTCAATACACCTCTCTGGAAGTTTCTAGTATACCAAGAAAGAGCTTGATTAGCTGATTCAGGTGTGTGTGATTGGGATTGGAACAAAAATATGCAGGACATCGGCCCTCCAGGACAGAGTTTGGACACCCCTGGCCTAAATGTATCATTGTTGTTATGTATGTCACCTCATACTTCAGTGAGTCCTGTGTCCGGCAATGTTGCCGGCTCATACACCTGGTCAGACCAGGCTCCTCCTCAACGGTAGTGCTTGGCTCTGTCCATCTTGATGGCGATGAATCGTACACCTCGGGTAGCTCTCCATCGAGGAGGAGCTCAAAAGACTGTCTGACAAGGTGTGTGAGCCAGCAACATCGCTGATTGTTAAAAAATTCTGGTGGAGATAGAAAGACAGAGCTAGAGTCCTGTCCACCTCCCCACCACTGAAGATGAGTTATTGTTGGACACTGAGATGCTGCTCATCGACTTCTGGAGTGAAGTCAACCCTTCCCCGCTGTTTCCAGTCAGCAAAGGTCAGATTCTGAGTCGACTGTTCCCAGAGAGTCTCCCAGCCTCATTGATCCCCGACGATATTAGCCCCAAGGTCATGAGTAGCATGCTACCCAACCCGGCCTCTCTGCTTCTGCATATGCCAACGGCTGCAGCCAGTCAGCCAGCTCCAGTGCTGCTGCAGTCTGCCAGCCTCCCAGCTCACCCTCAAGCTCTAGGCGGGGAGGCCTCTCTGGGGGTCTGCCTGCCAGTGTTGCCATCAAGGTGTCGCCCAGCGTCATCTCCTCTGGACTCCAAGCAGCAGACTCCGCCTTGGCCCTCTGACCCTATGGCTCAGCATTGGCTCACTCCTCCCTCATCTCCTCCGTGGGCCATCAGCCCACTAGCTCCGCCAGGCTCCCTCGTCCCTCCAGCTTCGCCTTGGTCAGTCGTTGCTCTGCCAACATCTCTGGACTCCACTGCTCTGGCTGTGCCTTGTCCTTCCATCCTGCTGGCTACGTTGAGCTCCTCCTTTCCTCCAGCTACACCTTGGTCCTACAGCTCTGCCACGGGCTTCCAGACCCACATCATTGCAATGTTCGGGTGAGCCGTT
>CAIGQZ010035027.1:9059859-9073449 GCA_903798205.1 Danio tinwini
CCCCCACCCACTGTGCAAAGAATGCCTATGCAAAAATCTGTCCCAGGCTGTAAGGGATGTGATTAGGGGTAAAATATACTGCTTTAATAAATATGCAGTATAAAATTCATCATATCTAAGTTCCCATGAAATGATAAATGTATGTGTGTGTGATTCAACCTTCTGTATATTGCGTTCAATGTTGAGCGGCAGGTTAAAGAGAAACTTGAATCTCTGGAGAACGTTGAGAGCATTGCGTGTGGAGTCAGCCTTGTCTTTTCTGCCCAGCACTTCTTGAAACAGAGTGTCAGCAGTTTCACTTGCTCCTGCGAGGAATGAGCAAATGGAAAAAGATGAGAACAGTGTGTAGAAGGGCAACAGCTGATAAAAAGGGTTTTAATCATCCTCGCTCAGCTTCAAATAAATTCAAGATCTCCCTCGTCTTGGGTGGTCAAAGCTATTCTGGATTCCCTTGGTCAGATTTAATAAGATCCAGCCTTCTGGCCAATATAAAACGTCTTGAGTCGGCTTGTGATTGGCTGAGAGGGTCAAAAGCAATAAGTGGCTCTGGTAAGAACATACATCTAAATGTACATGTAAAAACGGGTGGTGAGGAGAAAGAGAAGGGGTCGGCGATGAAAGCATGTCAGTGTGTGACTAGTTTATTTGTGCGGCCCGCAGGAAGCCAGCGTGTTTATTGACCTACCTTCACATGAGAGAATTGACATGGAGATATGATTGGGATATGAGTGGTTTTCAACACGCGCAGAAACACAGCCAGGTCTGCGTGAAATGTGTGGCTTTGATGGTCTGAGGAGAACGCATACGCAAGACTGACCCTAAATTTAGCTGCTTTGTGGAACCGTGTGCGATTCAGAGCATGTGTTTGGTCTTATGTCTTACTGTTAAGGATGGTCTCCAGTCGCTGGGTCATAGAGCCCTCCACCTTTTCTGTGCCGTCCGATTCCAGCTTCTGATGGATGGCTAGAACATTAAAATAAACGAGAGAGAGAGAGAGAGAGAGAGAGAGAGAGAGAGAGAGAGAGAGAGTGTTTATAGCACCATTCAAAAGTTTGCTGTCATTATAAACAAAAGTCAAACTTAAATTTACATTTTAAATAAATGCTCTTCTTTTGGACTATTTATTATAGTGCAACAGAAGAAAGAAACTTATAAAGGTTTGAAACAAATTGAGGGCAAGTAAACAGTGAGCACATTTTTATTTTAAACTATCCCAATACGTTCAGCACAAATAAAAATAATTGAGGATGGACATCTAACAAAAGCTAAATCATGTAATTTACATTTATTTATTTTTATCCAAAGCTAATTTAAAATCAGGAATGTGGATCCAGTGATTATTTAACAGGCAAATATCAGTGCATTTAATTTGTTGCAAGATTGGATTAAACCGGCTGCACTATGTTCAACTTACTGGGTCATTCTACATCAAATCAACCAAATTTCAGAAATTTCCCCACCTGAAATTTGTATCTTTATAAAGGAAGATTTCTATAAATGGTAAAGAAAGCCAAAATATTAAATGTCATTGATGTAAACTTACATTTACATTTCCAAGTAATTAATTATGTTGTAGGGGAGGCTCAAAATGACATTAATTTTATTTTTAATTGTTAAATTATGTGAGAAAATGTTTAAAATAATATTCTTGAGCCTACAATAAGTTACAAAAGTTGCAATAGGTTTTCATATTAAATCATATTTCATTTTCAGTTTGTTGTGTAACAAAAAAGACAGACAAAAGAACAAAATACTAATGAACACATCTAAGAAAGAAATTGTTGTGGATAACTCAGGACTTTTAAACAAAAACCCAAAAACACACTCTTATTTTGAAACGTCTAAAATTTACTACTCCCAGCTGCTCAGAGAATAATGCACCCTTACATCCTTCTACAACATTTTACAATATAAACAGCATAATGTAAACACTGTCGTAAGTCATCAACATTAGACCATAAGCAACCACTTGCCATAAATGTGTGGTATTCATTGATTGCGAAGTGCTCTGAAACCACAAGCCGGCACAGCATGTTATGGCAATGGTTTGACTTTGAACACATAGTACTCACATTTATTATATTCAATCACAGCCTTTTGAAGCTCAATAATCACATTAGGCTGTCATGATGATGATTCCTGTTTTTCCACCCTAAATGTTGTAAGAATCTGAATCAGAAGGAGCTTTATTGCCAGATATGTTTTGTATCCACCGTGTAACAAAATGACAGTGACGGGACAGAATAAAAAATATAAGTAAATCAAGAATACAAAATATACAAATTGACAAACGTATGTCCAAAAATATTCCTATATATAAAATATTGTATGTATATCTATATTATGTGAAAATTGAAATGTAAACTAAGTATTTTGTTAAATAAATAAGTGTATATGTGCCTATAAATAGTGTTGTTGTTTCACAACTAACATTTAAGACCTCTTAAATGATCATTAAGGCTTGTGTGACACCATAAGATATTATAAAAAAATCTATTAAGATTTTTTTTCAAGATCAGATTTCATCACTGGTCAGTCTGAAGCACATTTACACTAACAAAAATCAAAGTTTGGGATCAGTAAGATATTTTTGATGTTTTTTTTTTTAAGAAGTCTATTTTATTCAGCAAGGTTTCCTTTAAGCTGTAAAATTGTGAAACATTATTACAATTTAAAATAACGGATTTGTTTTTGAATATAGTTTAAAATGTAATTTATTCCTGTGATTTAATCTGCTTTTTAAGCAGAATTAGTGTCAAACGACCCTTTTATTATATCCTAATATATATATATATATATACACATACACACAACCTAACAAAAGTCTTGTCGCCTATCCAAGTTTTAGGAACAACAAATAATAACTTGACTTCTAGTTGATGATTTAGTATCAGAAGTGGCTTATATGAAAGCAAAGGCCTCTAGATTATGCTAATTTTACCAAAATAAAATATCATCATGTCTTGATTTTTTATTATTTAATTGGGACAGTAAGGTTTGACTTTGCTTAGACAAAAGCCTTGTCACTTAACAGAAATAATATATAGTATAGTGATAAAGTCATGGTGCAGCGGAAAAAGAATTAATATTGTGTATGACTCCCATGAGCTTGGAGAGCTGCATCCATACATCTCTGCAATTAATCAAATAACTTAATAATAAAGTAATATGGAATGGCAAAGAAAGAGTTTTTGCAGGACTCCCAGAGTTCATCAAGATTTATTGGATTCATCTTCAATGCCTCCTACTTCATCTTACCCTAGATATGCTCAATAATGTTCATTTCTGGTGACTGGGCTGGCCAATTCTGGAGCACCTTGACCTACTTTGCTTTCAGGAACTTTTATGTGGAGGCTGAAGTATGAGAAGGAGCGCTATCCTGCTTAAGAAATTGCCCTCTCCTATGGTCTCTAATGTAATGGGCAGCACAAATGTCGAGATACCTAAGGCTGTTGATGTTGCCATCCACTATGCAGATCTCTCACACGCCCTCATATGATTTTTCCTTTGCCAAACTTGACTGATTTCTGTGAGAATCTTGGGTCCATTCAGGTTTCAATAAGTCTTCTGCAGTATTTGTGATAACTGAGATGCAGTTCAACAGATGATCCACCAGAAAAATCAACTAGCAGTCAAGTTATTATTTGTTGTCTTACAACTGGGATCGATGACAAGACTTTTGTCAGGCAGTGTATATGATGACCTGATGCTCAAGAAGTATTTATCATTATCAGTGTTAAAAAATGCTTCATATTTTTTAAGTAATACCATTAAAAAGTACCATTTAAGAAATTTCTAAAGTAAAAATGAATATATATATAATAAATAAGTGCTTTTTAACATAAATTATAAGACTAATAAGAATTCTTTATAAGTAAAAGAATTAAAGCAATCAAACATTAAAGCAAGAATTATTATTATTAATGACTGAGTACCAATAAAAAGGAAATGAGCATATTAGAATGATTTTCCAAGGATTGTGATACTGAAGACTAGGAGTTAGTTCACCTTTGAATCACAGGAACATATTACAATCCAAAACATATGATAAGCGAAAAGTTACTTAAAATGTAAATAACATTTGACCATTATGTATTTAAAGTTTTTCTGGTGAAATTATTGCACTGTTGGAGAGGAAAATACTTCCTTTTGACCAGTAATGTACATACCATAGATAAATATATAAAGCATATCTTTAGATTGGAAGATAAACCTTGACACACAAAACCTAAAAGTCTATTTCCCCTGTCCACATCTGGATTGTGGAGACTTCAGTACACAACGACGTCATGGCTAACCTCCTGTGTGCTTGGCTTCCTCAGTCTCTAAAAGTATGTTTTGACTTCTAGCGGCTAAGTTTTGGGAGTCTTCTCTGGGAATCAGTGCAGCTTCCGTTTGCTGCTCTCTTGTTTCCTCTCAGCACAATGACAACCTTATTACAACCTCATCTAAACATTATGACAACCACGCCTTGTTATCCGTCCCAGCGCCTGTCAATCAGACAGACACACAGCGCTAAGAATAGCCGCTCTGTTTGTCTCAAGACAAGCGACCCCAGACCAGTCCTGTACACACAGACAGATTTTAAAATAGAGTGTGCACTGTGACACTGACCTCTGATCAGGGCAGTTCGAGGACACATACACCTGTGAACAGTGATGCGAGAAGAAGAACAAATTGAATGAAAAGGCCAAGCATCTGATTTGGTCAAATCTAGTATTTGTGTTGTCTACTGCTCAATAAATAAGCTGACGTATTTTGCTAAAAACTTTGTTTGATGTTTAATGGGACACATTTTAATGTGACTTTTTAGGAGCTGCATTTGCCTTAATTTAGGGATAATCAATTGTGCCAAAACAGTATATATATGTATATAAAAAAAAGTCTATGCAAATGTAATAAAATTTCCGTTTTCATTGAATATCAAAATATCTGTAAGGTTTTTTTTCAATGCATTTTGCAACACAATCGCATACTGTACATTTATCTCTGGACAGAAAAAAGCTAACTTCCAAAGGGGTCACAAGATGGCTTAAACTGATTAAGTATTGCATTACATTGCATCATATCATATTGTATCGCATTGTATATCATTTTGTATCGTATCATATCGTATCATATCTTTTTATTTAATGTCAGCTTCAATGGCCAAAACTTTTTAGAATAATACAAATATAATAAATACAATAAAAAGTATTCAAACTTACAAACAAACACAAGTCGTGATAGATTAGGCTTTTTACATTAATATAGAAATAAAAATTCTACAAAATTTTCCGGCTAAAATTTAAGAAACAATTACTTAAGTGAGTTTATAAATTGTATAAAAAAATCTTCTACAAACACGAAAAGCAAGACAGTCCAACAGAATTTATTTATTTTGAATAACAAAAATAAAAGGCAATCATGATATAATTTCTTACATTAATTTGCCTACATTTGCGCAACAACTAGCATTTTATTCAACATTCTTTGGACAAACTGAATATACAAGTGGGATTTTGATTCCTGGAAAATTTATAAAAATTATGAAAATCTCCTACACTAAAAAAAATGTTAATTAAATATTAAATAGATTTTTTTACAAAGAAACAAATGACATAAATAATAATTTTTTTAAATAAAGTAAGTTCATCTGTAATAAAATGTGCAAACTATGAAGAACATTTAGCTATTGAATCCAGCATATTCTGAAATGTAATTTTCATTGATTGATTTAAATAAATGTCCACTCTTGCTGCTGCTTTGTCATTACAACAAGAGTACCATAAACAGATTTGCAGATGATACTATTTTTACTGCATTTCATTGCCTTGTACTCTACATGTGATATGACAATAAAGTTTAATTTAATCTAATCTAATCTAATCTAATCTAATCTTAATGCCTTCAAATACTGACACTGGCAGTGGAAGGCCTCGAAGTCAACTGCTGTACAGCCCATACAAATAAAACAACACTTTTCTCAATTCAAATTTTTTTTACTCTTTATGGCTCAAATGAAATCCTGGACTTCCCATGATCATTACAATACTCCATTTCCAAGATAAATGCATAAACAAAATCTTTCCAAGCACAATCATGTCTTCTAAATATCCCTACACATCCCCACTAAATACTTTATTTCCTTCAGAAATGCTACCGCTTCATTTTCGTCAATGTGTGGAATTTCATGTCATTTTTTAAATCAATTACTCACATCACCATTAACACATACCTGCGAGAGCATCCTGTGCCTCAAAGAAAGTGCTGAGACCTCCTTTCACGTACGCCAGACTGCCCTCGTTCTTCTTACTGGCCTGTTTCTTCAGATTCCCCACTCCTGCACGCAGATGCTCGAAACTACAACAGCAACCAACACAAGCAATCACATCACACATACATCTATTTGGGCTGACTAACAGAAGGATGAATGGTACGCAGACCGACCTGGTTGATGAATGGTTCTCGATCAGGTACCAGGTGGCAGAGAAATTCTCACTGGTGAAATCGCCACTCATTCCTGGAAACATGTTCTCCAGATCCTTCAGAGGAACCTTCCCTCTGATGAACAGAAAACACACGCACATACAGTACACACACAGAAATCACAGAGCATCTGCTCCACAAGGCTGTAGACCACAGGGCAAAAGCAGACAGCCTTTTCATATACAAACAGCATTACATAAGTCACTGTGTCTTATGATGTGGCATAGAATACACAGATGGAATTTATATGACTCAGTGAGACAGTGTTATTATTTTTTCAAAGTTGCAATTGATTAATCAAGTTTGTTTTATGAGAAAATACTAGGGCTGCACAATGTAATCGATTCAGCATCGATATCGCAATGTGCGCATCTGCAAGTCACATCGCAGGATCTACAATGTCAAATCAAGATTATAGTTACCCAGAAGCCACAGTTGATTGTGTTTCATAAGGTGTGTGATTGTGTAAGCATTTAAAGTAGACTAACCATATTCCGTATACAATGAGGTTCCGTACAGATTACCGTTTAACGCCAATCTCTGAATAAATACTTACAGTCATAGACAAGCTATATATTTGTGTAATCTTTGTGTCTCACTCATTCATCTCCGATCACAACAGAGACTCTCCTACCAAATGTTTCCGAAAAAAAATTGTAAGTTTTCTACGTCCACCCAATGCGCTTAAAAATGAACAGTGGGCAAGCTTAAGGTGCAAGTGTTGCTTAGGAGGGGAGACATTTAGAGCAAGGAAATTATGCATTTGAATTTAATTTATGCATAACACAGTATTTCAGTGTTTTTTAAATGAATATCATGTTATCACAAATTATTAAATAAAATACCTTTTGTTGAATAAATGTTTTGAAATGGGGATATTTAAAGTTGCGAGTGATGATAACGAAGGCACAACTCTCCCCTAGAGAGAGCCTGAGAGACAAGCTTCAAATGCCATTTGCACATCATCTTTGTGCATTGATGATGTTTATATTCATAAAAAGTTAGTTAAGTTAGCGTTAACTTGCATGAATTTAATGTTTTAATATTTAAAATTGTCATGCCGTAATAAAATAAGCATGATCTAAAACAAATGATTGTAAAGTTCTTTCATTGCAAACTTTCAGAAAGATATTAAATTTAACATTAAACTCAAGTTAAAAACAATAATAGTATATTCTGACATAAGTTTTTAATAAGACTTCAAACAATGTGCATTTTTTCCTGTAAACTGAAGTTATGCGCTTAAGTTTATTATTATGTTATTAAGTTATATACACCGTTAATACCCATCATCTTCCATACACTTTCGAAGACGTTCCTTTTCACCTCTTTTCTCAAAAACTACTGGTCCAAAAGACATCAATCAAAATTTGGATTTTTTTGTCGCACCCATGCTTACCTGGCTTTCAATGACGGAGGAGTGGTTGTTTGAGTGCTTGGAAGAGCGCAAAGAGTACGGAACATGGTTAGTCTACGTTAAAGCATTTAGCATTTTGCTCTGGTTTCCCCCACAGTCCAAAGACATGTGGTACTGGGCAGCTGGAAGGGCATCCGCTGCGTAAAACATATGCTGGATAAGTTGGCAGTTCATTTCGCTTTGGCGACCCCAGATTAATAAAGGGACCAAGCCGAAAAAGAAAATGAATGATTGAATGAAAAAAATTATTGTATTTAAGTATATATATATATTTATATATATACACACACACACACACACACACACACACACACACACACACACAACAAAATCTACTTTTATTTTACATTTGATTACTTAATTTTTGTACCTGAATACTGCTAGACTCCCTAAAAAAACAAAAAAAAAACATGTTTTTTCATTAATATCTTTGCTTCACTGTTTCTAACAACACTTTTGATTGGTTTATTATATTTAATGTAGATGCACTCTACAAAATCCTTGTAATCAATAATGAAAATTCCTTCTAAATAGAGCTATTCGTTTCATCTAGTGAAATTATATACACTATCGCAATATGTATTGCATAAAAATAAAATAACGAAATGTCAGTTTTTTTCCAATAATGTGCAGCCCTTGAAAATACCATTTCAGATTTTCTAGGTCTCAAAAGCTCCATGTTGGATTATTGGTTATGCATGGTGGAATTCATTAGTAATTTCTTAGTGAAAAATGATTATATGTATTTTGAAAAAAAAAGTATTTTAAACTATTCATAACTGTTTAACTTCCACAAAACTATCACTGGCAATAATAAATGTGTTTTGAGCACAGGATTTTAGAAAGATTTGAAAAAGTCCACATGCTAATAAGCAACTAGGTCATAGTGAGAATTGGTCTCTAAAGTGTTACCGAATGTATAAATTTTGATTGATTGAGATGATTCTGTAGGGGAGGGAATCACGCATAACATGTAATAAACAAACTACAAGCATAGATAAATGCAACAAAGCAAAAATAATTAAACAGTGCATGCATTATGTTTTTTTATATGTAAATGTAAAAATTACTGCAAAGTCAATGCAACACTGCATATCTTTGCGATGTGATTATTGCGGATGCACATGTTGTGATATCGATGCTGAAACAATATATTACTGATATAGTACTGATTCTAGAAAATAATCTTTCCTAACAAGAATAAATCATATTTTAAAATATAAACTGCAATAATTAAAATATGAACACTGCAAAAATGCTTTTCTTACTAAGGTTTCTTACTAAGGTTTTTGTGTTGTTTGTCAAAATATCTACAAATTCTTAAATCATGAAGTATTTTCTAGACAAGCAAAACATATTGTTTTCTTTTAAGAAATAATATATCAAAATTAAGTGATTTTTCCTTGAAACAACCAAAATAAATCTTGTTTTTCGTCTTGACATATGATTATTTGGCTTACCCCATTGGCAGATTATTTAGCTTGTTTTAAGGTAAAAACTCTACGTTTTTTAAAAAGCTATTATTGTCATCCTTTTACACTTTTTTTAATCCACCCAAAGTTGAAGAAAATTGTCTATCGCTTACCCATTTCGTATGCTACTGCGGGTTCTGTGTACGCAAGAACTGGCAAGATTTATTTTAGCTCCCACAGATAGTCACATGCTCTGCAGACCCACAGAAATGTGTCTTTTTGGCACCTAAAACATGCATCTGGCTGGGGTTTCTACATCTCCTAATGTTCGGTATTTGGCTTCGCTTTCAAAAGTTGTCATTAATTGTATGCGTTTTTACATTTCTTTTTATTTAAATCTACTTTTGCTTGGCTTCGCAGTTGATTCAGCACACAGCCATGAAACCGAGAGAAACATTAAATAATTAATTCTTTAATAAACGATTCAAAAAAAATTTACTATATACTCAGAGGAGATGAAATGACATCTTAACTGGCTGCAAAATATTTGTACACCATTAGAAATGGTTAATCAACTAATTTACCTTATTTAAATAATCTACACTTTTTTGTCGCATGCAGTTGTCCATTTATGTGCTATGGGTAATCAATTAATCAAGTGTCTTTCAATCTGGCTACCACCTCAAGTATATTTTTAAACCTGTGAGTAGCACTGAAGACAATATTTTTGCTTGTAGAAAATGCTTCTTGATTTATGAATTGTTTGGTATTTAGACAAGAAATAAGACAACAAATCTAAGTAAGAAAAGCATTTTTGCAGTTGATAATAACTCAAATAAATAACTGCTTTCCACAAATTATTGTTTTGCTGTAGATAAGATCAAATATATGAAGCCTTGATAAGCATAAATTTGTATATATATTTTTTTTATATTAAACAGACTCCAGACTTTTGATCTGAATATACAGATATAACCAAGTAAAAGGTCAGCGGTGCTGCAGAGGTTAGGGAAAGGAAGAGTTTCACTTCCTATTGAAGGAAATGTTGAACCAATGACATCACCCAGGTAGAAGACATACACACAATGGGCTGTTTCTACTTTCTGCTGAACCTCCTTCCTTATAAACACAGCAGTCCACTTCTATAAACACAGAGCAGTGCTTTTGGGGTGAAGTGTGTGTGAAAATGCATTTGTTTTGGTCTTTGTGAGAGTGTTTTAATCAGACAGTCAGAAATGAAGCACGTGTGTGTGTGTGTGTGTGTGTGTGTGTGTGTGTGTGTGTGTGTGTGGAGTACAGTGATGTGTGGGCATAGTTGTAAGTGTAAATGCAATACTTTGTAAGTTCATAAGAGGACAACACATATTTGCTTGTGAACGTTTCTGTACCTGTCTATGTCGATGCCCAAAGGGTTTGCCGGCCTCAAAGAGAGAGGAGAAATTCCTTTGTTCCGATCAGTCCTCATGTCATAGTAATTCAACTCATCAACCCAGACCGCAGACTGATCCAGAATGCCTAAACACACAGAAACATGAGCGTTCTCATACGTCGGGCACTTTAAATCTACAGCCATCTTCAAAGACCGTGTGTGTGTATTTAAAAGAGGGTGTGCGATCAATCAAACTGAATCATTTTGCCTATGAGGAAAATTGAGCATGTTTACATCCACAACATTGTGCTGATGCAAAAAAGTGTAACAAGTAGTGGTGTAACATCAACCAAAAAAATGACGGTTTGTTATTCATGTCTATGTATAATAATGGTTCAGTACATTTTCGAAACAGCAGATGAGGAAAAAAAGCACATTACAATAAGGTTACATTAGTTAATGTTAGTTAAACAACAAACAATTTCTTTTTTATTGTATTTATTGATCTTGGTTAACATTAGTTAATATAAATAAAGTTAATATTACTGCATCAAGCATGATTTTGCAAATTTAATATTGCAGTAGTAAATGTTGAACTAGTATTGTTTATTATTATATGGATTAACTAACAAACTACTAAAACCTTGTAGTGTGACCAAAAAACTAAATAAAGTAAAATAAATGTCACAAAATGCAAAAACTGTAAATAAACATAAGGCAGTTTTGCAAACTAGAATTTCATTAGAGAAATAGCATAATTTAACCTCTGCATATGTGACTTCATGACCGATTGCATTCCCCTGCCATTATTATATTAACATTTTAAATGATTTATTTTTTAATTTCCTATCAATTTATTTACCAATCAAATAGCATTTGTTTATTAAATATGTATACCACAATGAGAATATTTCTACTGTTACCAAGGCTATTTTAATAAATCAAAACTAAACCTAAGACTACAAATATTGGTCAAAAAACATTTTCATTAACTGAAATAAAATAAAATTAAATCATAACAAATGACCAACTAAAATGAAACTAACAACAGTCACTGAAAAACTAAGTGAAATAAAATAATAATTAGCTAAATGAAACAATCGTTTTCAGAATTTATAAGCACTCGCTCTGTAGCAAAAAATCTGACTTGTGATTGTTAAAAATAAAAGTACCTGTAGATGGCGCTTTTACAGCCAAACACATCAGTCAAGACCAAGATTATACACAAAAAACATTTTTCAACAAATGCAAAACGTGTTCTATCTTTTCTTCATTTGTAATAAAAAGTAAACTAGCCATGATTAACTATACAGTATGATCTTTAATATAAAGAATTATTAATATTTTTTACTTTTATTTGTTGCATTTGTATGGTTTCATATTGTTTAAATTAGTTTGTTCTAATGATTATTTCATTTTTATTACTAAGAGGTTTGCACATGAATTAACGTGAGCTGCGCAACTTTCCTTGGGTCAACAGTGGATGTGCTCTGATAACTAAATCAAATAAAACTTCTCAAATACAACTACTAAATATAACAATAATATAAACTAAATATATAAAAACTAAATAGAAATATGTTCACAAAATAAAACTAAACTAAACACAACAAACCATTAATAAAATTTTACTAAAACTAAAAACTCTAACTAAACTGTAATGTTCAGCAAATTTATTAAAATAAATTGTATTGAAATAAAAACTAATTTAAAAAAGCTAACTTATAATAACCTTGACAGTTGCAGCTAGGCATGGGACGATATCTGGTTTGGTTATAAAACCCCAAAAAAATATCTGTTATACCGTTCCTGTTGTAAAGGTAAAGTTTGATTTTTGTGTGTGTTGTCAAAGACTATTTTATTTATATATTTATTTATTGAGGACAACAGTATGTCCAGCTCAAAGGAGCATCCACATCAAAAGCTACTGGTCAGCCCATGATTCAGCTAATATTTAAAAATCAAATTGCTTATCCACTAACATCCAAGCATTGACCTGAACAGTGCAGTGGTTTCCTTTATATCCAACAAAAAGTTGTTGTTTTTTACCCAGACATTTAAAAAGAACATATTTTAGAGCAGTAATCACAATACTGTGAAACTAATATTTTTATCCAAGGATATCATACCATCAGAATTTTATACAGGCCCATGCCTAATTACAACATAGCATTAGGAACAAACAGTTTAAGACTAACAGACTAAATGAGTGTGAGTGTGTATACGTGTGTTTTAAGGCAATGAGTGTTTGCGCTCACCGATTCTCTCTGGCTTGAGCAGTTTGAAGGAGACGGTAGACGTCCCTCTGCCTCCGCTTTTGGTGGTGACGATAATCTCGCCTTTGTCATCTTTAGCAGGACCCACTCGACACACTATCTTACTAGCTGACATCCATTCTGCTGTCAGCAAACAGTTATGACCACAGATGGACAGACCTGCGGTGTGGGAGATCAACGAAGACCAGATGAAGTCAATTAAACAGACAATTCTGGCTCATCTCATGTCCAATATATAATCCCACTTAATTTGCTGATCTGATGCCATCTGACCGTCCAGAGCCAATCAAGCCATTTAATCAGATTTCTTTTCGTAGCTCTGGGGTGCGTTTCCCAAAATAATTGTTAGCAAACAAGTTCCATCATTCCGTCATATGTTTCCCCAAGTCTATAGTTTGAAAACATTCACACAAACAGCATTGGAAAGTGTGTGGTTTGAACTACAGCTCTTACAATGATGTGCACTTAAATGGATGTATTTAATAAAATTAGTAAGCTAACATACAAAGACTTCTCTTACAAACTAAAGACACAAACTTAAATTTATTTATGTATAGATTGGAATTAACATATTATATTATATTATATTATATTATATTATATTATATTATATTATATTATATTATATTATATTATATTATATTATAT
>CAIGQZ010035027.1:9094168-9119761 GCA_903798205.1 Danio tinwini
AAACTAAACTAAACTAAACTAAACTAAACTAAAACTAAAACTAAATTAAAGTAAACTTAACTAAACTAAACTAAAACAAAAACTACACAAAAACTAAACTAAACTAAACTAAACAAAAACTAAACTAAACTAAACTAAACAAAAACTAAACTAAACTAAACTAAACAAAAACTAAACTAAACTAAACTAAACTAAACAAAAACTAAACTTAACAAAACAAAACAAAACAAAACAAAACAAAACAAAACAAAACAAAACAAAACAAAACAAAACAAAAAACAAAACAAAACAAAACAAAACAAAAACAACCCAAACCAAAACAATACAACAAAACTAAACTAAAGTAAACTAAAGTAAACTAAAGTAAAATAAAATAAAATAAAATAAAATAAAATAAAATAAAATAAAATAAAATAAAATAAAATAAAATAAAATAAAATAAAATAAAATAAAAATCTTTTGAGTAGTAGAAAACTACAAGAATGTTCATTTTTATCCATGGAAGCTGTTGATACAGAATCTTTATTTTTCAGATTGTGAGCTGTTAGTTATAATCCTTCTAATGTTTCTCAAAGTGTCTTCTTTCTCTTTTCATTGGAAACGTCTGAGTCTGTTAAAGTAACCACAGCTTTCAAATGAGCAAGTGTTTCCCCTGCTCTACATAATGACCTGACATCATTGCTTACTTGACTTTTGATAAAAGTGATTGCTGATAATGAACAGCAGCAAAAGTTTCAGTAAATTATAGTCCTGTGATAAAGATCATGAATCTGAAGCCGAAATAACTTGGGTAGAACCCATTAAGGTGATTACAATATATACAGTAATTGTGTGAATATATATTGATTGCCCAATACAATCCATCTGGCACCTCCAGTCAAAATGGGAGACATAAACAATCTTGTGAATCTAAAAAATTGTAAAAAAATGTAGGTATGTCAAAAAATTATGTATTTCGATCATATTGATGAGGCGACAGGGTGGCTCAGTGGTTAGCACACAGCAAGAAGGTCGCTGGTTCGAGTCCTGGCTGAGTCAGTTGGCATTTCTGTGTGGAGTTTGCATGTTCTCCCCATGTTCACATGGGTTTCCTCCGGGTGCTCCGGTTTCCCCCACAGTCCAAAGACATGCGGTATAGGTGAATTGAATAAGCTAAATTGGCCGTTGTGTACGTGTGTGTGAATGAGTGTGTATGGGTGTTTCCCAGTACTGGGTCGCAGCTGGAAGGGCATCCACTAAGTAAAACATATGCTAGATAAGTTGGCGGTTCATTCTGCTGTGGTGATCCCAGATGAATAACGGGACTAAGCCAAAGGAAGATGAATGAAGTCATATTAATATTATATTGTTTACATATATTCTTATATACCTAAAGAGACATTTCACCCATCTATGTATATGTTGTTCATCAAAAATGTACTTTTTTTATTCTGGATGCTGCAATGTTCATGAAAAAATAAGATTACATTCAGGCGCATGACCTCAATTTGATTGTGATTTAGAGATTAAAATAAAAATAATAATGTATAAAATGTTCAGATTCTAATCATTTCACTTCATGAATATATCATCAGTGGTCATATTAATTTCGTTCTGTGTTTTCTTTCTCTTTTTTGATTCTCAAAGGGCCAGTAACCAGGAAGTTTCATCCAGTAACGTTATGTATAAACAAATTTTGGGAGAAGCACGATCAGTTTTTGACGAGGCTAATTCATCATTGACAATCATTCTATTATCCAGTCAGCTCAATACCAAACCCCTATAAATAGTCTAACACGTCATACCTCCGTTTTCTCTTGACTTCAGCATCCCTCCACCACCCCAACTCCACACTATTAAACCTGATACCTGCTTAAATCTGAGGGGGGAGTGTTCTGGTGCCAGGCTAGACATTGCGTTCTGGCCCTATCTCTCTCTATCCTTTTAAAAGGAATAGAATAACACAAGTTAGGGTGTCTTTCCGCGCTCAGAGCCCTTTCCTGGACAGCACACCAAATACGCATATTCTATTCAGTCAAATATCTGTGAGTGTGAACTCTATAGAAATTTATAATGTTCTACTGAAGAAAAGAAAAACATCTGGGTGGGCCTGAGGGTGACAGCAAATCTACATTTTAGGGTGAACTATGCCTTTACGGTTATTACCTAAATTTTAAATTATACTTCCAACCACATACAGTAATGCATATTATATGACAAACACGCAGCATTTGCATGCAGTCTGTCATGTCTTTGTGTTTTGGATAAAGACACCAGTGAATACAAAGAAAGTGGATTATGCCGCAGTTCAGTCTAATCCCGAAGTGAAAGGGTGAGTGAGTGTGTGTTCAGGGAAATAAATTACAAAGAGAGAAAGAGAGAGAGAGAGAGAGAGAGAGAGAGAGAGAGAGAGAGAGAGAGAGAGAGAGAGAGAGAGAGAGAGTAGAGCTGAACATGTGCATGTGTGTGTGTGTGTGAGGCTGCTCCACTGAACGAATCATCTGCCTTCAGGATTACACAGTGAGTTATTACCTAAACAGGAGCCAATCCCAGATACACAATAAAGACTAGATGTAGCGACAATAAACTTCCTGTAAATGCTCATTTCTACATGTAAGCACAAACATACACATTAAGTTATCCTGCCACCCAGATCCATAAACATCAAATCAAACCGCTCCAAACAACACAGTTTTTCCCCAAGAGCCAGAAACTGTCATTTTGCCAAAATTGAAGTAGTACTTCATTTTATTGGTCTTTTTTGTAGACATTCTGTTGACTATAGTCACTTTGCAAGCATACAGCAATGAATAAAAGTTATTAATTGGATAATCCAAATTTTCTCTGCATTTACTTGGTATGTATTTGAGTAAAATGTGACTATTTGTTTTATTCTGTAAAGTCATTCTATAAAATTTAATTTGAAGTCATTATAAGTTGTCTAATTTCTGACAACAACGATTTTATTTTGATGGTCCCTCAACAGACAACTTATTGAGTTGCTATATAGTTCATGTCATCAGGGTCAAATTAAAAATATATATAAAAAATGTAATAAAAGTGGTAAAGTGCCACACAATGAACAAAAACACCCCGCAAATTCAACAAAGGGTGCTAAACAATTAAACAAAACTATTATAGCTGCTACGATTTGAGTAATACAATCTGAAAATGAACGAAGAGTGTAAATTTGCAGTATCAGATCTGGACTTCTTCTTATGCCTTTTTAAAAAGAACCAATCCCACGTTTCTAAACAAAGCTGTGTAAAGTGTGTGCTCATTAAACTAATTCTGTGCTCACACATTCCTTCTTTCCAAACAAAATGCTGAAGCAATGTTAGTAAGTAGTAGTAGATCTGATTTGCTCTGTAACCATCGGTCTACATATTTTCTCTGTGTAACCAGATATAGATTATTCTCTATATGATGTTTGTTTTATTCTACAATTTTTACTAGTTTGTTGTTATGATTAACAGTTTAATCTAATTTGACTGCTTGGGGTAATTGGTTAAATTTGAGTATTTGAAAAGTAAAACAACTCTGACATAAAAAGGAAAAATGACCCAAATAGAATTCAGGGGTCAAATACAGTATAAATGAAACACTGATCGGCCCACATAAAAAAAATGGTCCGGCCCTTGTAGTCCCTTAATAAAAAGGTTCAACTTTTACACTACATGTCAGGTTCTTAAAACTACACAAACCCCACAGTTTACTAATACTCCCTTAATATCATAACAAGACATGTAAAATCTCAGAAACAAAAGCTGTCGCTGAGGTAGTACTCTTTCAAAAGGTACAGTTTTTGTACTTTTAGGTACTAATATTAAGCTTTAAGGTACAATGTGGAGCCTTCAGGGACTAACACAAAATAATGAATCCTTTAGGTCACAAGTGTAAAATCCAGTTCCTGGAGGGCCACACCTCTGCACAGTTTAGCTTTAACTCTAATTAAACACACCTGATCAAACTAATTGAGTCCTTCAGGCTTGTTTAAAACCTGCAGGTTAAGCCGCGGTCACACTGGGCTTTTCTCCCCATAGACTTCCATTCATACGCGAGCGAATGCGTCAGACCGGAAACGCAGGGTCATGCGGAAAACGCATCACTTGACTGCGTGAGACCAATCCAGGATCAAAACATGACCTCTCTGAACAGAAATTTAAAACATGGAGCAATCGCTCGCTTTTTTTAATGCCTAATCATCTTGTTTAATCCCGCCCCTTTTCGCAGCGCCATAAGACAGAATTTCAAAACTCTAGTGTGACTTCGGCTTAAGTGTGTTGAAGCAGGGCTGGAACTGAACTGTGCAGAGTTGCAGCCCTCCACACTCTCAGAAATAAAGGTACACGATCTGTCACTGGGGTGGTACCTTTTCAAAAGGTACAAATTTGTACCCAAAGGGTCCATATTAATACCTCAAGGGTACACATTAGTACCTTAAAAGTGTTCCTCTTAAAATTTGTAGGTACTATTATATACAGTACTTTAGAGGTACCAATATGGACCCTTAAAGTACAAATGTGTACCTTTTAAACCATCCCAGTGACAGCTCGCGTACCTTTATTTCTTGGAGTGCAGGAACTGGATTTCACACATGTGACCTAAAGGATTCATCCTTTGACACCTGTGCTCATATGGAGCCTTTAAGTACAAAATGCAGCTTTTAAAGAGGTACTACCCCAGTGACAGCTTTTGCACCTTTAGTTCTAAAAGAGCTACTTACAGGCAACAGAATATCTAACGTGAATCATCAAATAAAGTCAGATCAAAATAAAAAAAATCTAATAAAGTGTCGCTCAATATTTCTGCTGCGTTGAACTTTTTTTGGTGTGTTAAGTGTCGCCAACGTGTCTGGACATTGGTCAATCGACAGCAGGGAGATCGAATAATAAGAATGACGTTGTAGAGATATAATTAGTACAAATTACGATGTTGAAATCTCCCGTCATCAATCACTGCCAACTTTACCACTTGTTGAAAGCTGCGAACAACAGTACTGTAGATTGAGGGCAAAACCCTGTTGAAACTGGCACCTTGATGGGTGAAATGGCAATAACATACGTTCATGAATAAAAAAACTATGTATTTTCACAAATGTTCGTGTTTCTCTGTGTTACCTGATTTTTTTTTTTACAAACAATTTTGAACTGAACAAAGTTACAATCATATTTTGAGCAGAATATGTCCTTCAAAAAGTGTAAAAACTCAAAATCTTCAAATAATTAGATGTATATACAGAAAAGATTATGTGTGAAGCTGCTGGTAGTCCTCTGATTTTCTTTGGTGTGGAAGTAAGGAGGTGAATGAAGCCGTTCATAACCTTTGGCTTTAGATAGAGGGGAGACCTTTAGAATGCAGAACAGGTTAATGTGACTGTGTTTACAGCGGTGGAAACAATTAGGGTGCCATTAATCAACTAATAAAATGACTAATCTGACAAAAGTGCGGCGAAGAAGAGAATTTAACTGAGTCATGGTAGAAAAACACACCCACTGTCAGTAAGTAGACGGGTCGGGTTATGTAAACATCTGAGACAAATTAAAAGCCAAACAGAACTAAAGCAACTGAAGTAAAGTTTAACCCATAGGAGGCTTTAAAAGAATTATTTTTGTTTAGCTTTTTTTGAAAGAAAATGGGTTTGACCGTGCTCGATTTATTAGCCAGCCCTTTGGTAATAAATATATAAATCATTCAAAGAAATCAAAATCAATTCAGCACCCGTATCCTTATCTCTCATTACCCTAATCAGCATGTTTACATAACTTTACGAGCACACTGCTTCACTGTGTGTGTTTATCTTTCCCTCTGATTAGTTGCATTTATACAGGACTTTGAATAATAATGACTGACTTTATGTTGAAGCTTTATGCACTGGAAAAATGACAACCAGTGGCCAGCTGACTGATAATAAAACCAGTCAGGGCTTGTGTCTGTCAGGCCATGTTTGCATACGATGTGTGCGTATGGCGTATGTATCTATTTCAGGGAAGCTTTGTGTATGAAAGGCCGTTTTCTCAGTGTTTCAATAATGTTCGTGATTCATGTTTCTCATGGCCTTGAGCTTCAGTTCTAACCTTGAAGCTTGTCAGAGATGTTATTAAATTTGATCCTGTGTGATTATTTGGATGTATGACATGAATGTTTGTTAGTGTCCCTTTTTTTTCTGATGTTAATATACATTTTCTTTGAATGTGTCTAATAAATAAATCAATAAAAATCACAAAAGGTACATCTAAAAAATCAACAAGGCATTTGCGGCGACAGAACTGCCACTTACTGGATATTTTCTCTTTTTTGGATATTTTCGCTTTTTCTCTGTAAACCCTTGTGATGGTTGTGCATGAAAATCCCAGTAGATCAGCAATTTCTGAAATACTCTGAGTAGCCTATCTGGCACCAACAACCATGCCATGTTCAATGTCACTTGAATCACCTTTCTTCTCCAATCTGATGCACGGTTTGAACTGCAGAAGATCGTCTTGACTATGTCTACATGCCTGAATGCATTGAGTTGCCATGTGATTGGCTGATTAGCAATTTACATTAACGAGCAGTTGGACAGGTGTACATAATAAAGTGGCCGGTGCATGAGTGTATGTTTTTTGTGAAAACATGCACCCTGTCCTATATCAGTGGTATAATACAAAAAAATCTTACGTTTCTGAATAATATTTTTATTTTCTATTAATTACCACAGAAGAGCTGTTTTGAGAATATTCCACAACATGATAGTAACATTCAAACAACTGTGTAGTTTGAAATAATTTGGCAACCCTCCTTCAAACGTGGATTTTATCAGTCATTTCTGCTTGGGGAGCTTAAACAAAAAGAAGAGGACAGAAGTGATTAAAAACTTTTTTCTTTTCTCTTTAATACCCTGTAATCCTTTAAAAGACGACAAGCAGGACTGAAGTGATAAAACGATAGCTTTGTAAATGCTCAAGGTTTGTTTACAAGCACCGTTTCAAGTGGTGCCAGTAAATTTACACAAACAGCGATTATAATAATGAGAAATGCACTTTAAGAGAATAAAGATTAAGGGATGGTGCTTAAGATGTAAAACACTGCAGGAGCCAAAAATATTATTTATTTGGAGGCACTAACATGATGTATAAATCTCTGTCATGAATAAGGCCTGATGTGGGGCAACTTTCGTATTCTTTTTTTTTATTTGGCTTCTTTTTAAACTATAATGAAAACAGAAATTACTCAAACAGCCCTGATCAACTGAAATTTAGGACTGGTTAAAGACAAACAAGGTGACATTTACAAGTTTAAAACGCAATTAAAGGTTCATTTCTCACACCTGTGCCTTTATAATGCAATTACAATTTATGCATAAATTAGTTTGCTCTCATAATGGACTAAACAGGCCAGATACTGAGCCACAAGGAGCAGAAAGACGTGCATAACAAGCTTATACAGCACATCCGGAAAGTATTCATAGCGCTTCACTTTTTCCACATGTTTTGATGTTACAGCCTTATGTCAAAATTGATTTAATTCATTTATTTCCTCAACATTCTACACACAATGCCCCATAAGGACAATGTGAAAAAGAGTTTTTTGAAATTGTTGCAAATTTATATATAAAAAATAAAAACCCTGAAAAATCACCTGTACATAAGTATTCACGGCCTTTGCTCAGAACTTTGTTGATGCCCCTTTGGCAGAAATTACAGCCTTTTTGAATATGATGCCAGAGTTGTTCAATAGGATGTAGCTCTGGGCTCTGGCTGGGCCACTTAAGGACATTCACCCAGTTGTTGTGAAGCCACTCCATTGATATTTTGGAGGTGTGCTTTGGGTTATTATCCTGCCAGAAAATGTTCCAATCTTCCACTTACGGATGATGGAGGCTACTGTGCTCACTTGAACTTTCAGAGCAGCAGAAAAAATTTTGTAACCTTCCCCAGCCATGTGCCTTGAGACAATCCTGTCTCTGAGGTCTACAGATATTTCCTTTGTCTTCATGCTTGGTTTGTGCTTTGACATGCACTGTCCACCCTGGGACCTTATATAGACAGGTGTATGTCTTTTCAAATCATGTCCAATCAACTGAATTTACCACAGGTGAACTCCAATTAGGCTGCTAAAACATCTCAAAAATGATCAGTGGAAACAGAATGTACCTGAGCTCAATTTAGAGCTTCAACGGCAAAGGCTGTGAATACTTATGTACAGGTGATTTTTCAGGTTTTTTATGAAAACCTGAAATTTTTAAGTTTGCAACAATTTCAAAAAACCTTTTTTATTATGGATTATTGTGTGTAGAATGTTGAGAAAATAAATTAATTTAATCCATTTTGGAATAAGGAAATTTGGAAAAAGTGAAGTGCTATGAATACTTTTCGGATGCACTGTAGAACATTATAAAAAATGGAAAAGGACATAAAAAGATAACCAGAGCCTTGAAATGCCAAACAGTACTGTTCAATCACTTGTTATGAAATGTAAAATCCAGAGATATTTTGATACCAAGCCAAGGTCAAATAAACCAAGTCATATTTCAGCCACAACTTCCAGAGAAATTGTTTGAGATATTAATAAAAACCCACAGGCAACCTCAGGAGCTGCTCTGGAAAAAGACAGTGTGGTTATTCAAAGGCAATACAATGACACTTAAGCAAAACTGAGCTCCATGATCGAGTTGCCAGAAAGAAGCCTTTCCTGGGCCAATACCACAAAAGAAAAAAACATTTTTTCACAATGTGCCAGACAACACCTTGACATACCTCACAACTTCTAACACACTATAGTTTGGAGTAACAACATCAAAATAGTGTTTTATGGTTAAAATGATAAGCGGTATGTTTGGAGAGGAGTCAACAAGAACTAAAGTGCCCTCGTTGCCTTTCAACTGAAAATTACAACCAAAAGCCACAACATGTGACACTGTATCAGTCTTTTTTTTTAGTACAGTAAAACATAGTAAAAATAGCTAAATGCAGTGGCAGCTCACCAAGCGCTACTAAAATAATGGTTCCAATTCCAAAATGAACGTGTATTTATTTTGTTTGCTACTTATTTCAGTAAGAGACATAATTTACATCATAATAAAGAATAGTTCATGCGAAAATGTAAATGTACTTACTATTTACTAACTCTTAAAGTCCCCAAGAAATTAAAACTAAGCATATGATTTTGTTAGTTCACTTTGCTAGTTTTGTGGTGAACAATTTATCTGTGCATGTCTGATACCTGATTTTAAGGTAATGGGTGTGGCTAAAATACTTAACCACGCCTCTCCAACTGTCAATTTTGACAACAAACAGAAACGGTGAGCAGAAGTCTGTTAGGTTGTATTAACTCTTGAAACTCTTTTACCAATCTTTCTAAATAAAACGCCTTACTACATCTATTCAGCCTGCGGTAGAAAATACAAGCCACACCCACTGTTTGCTCTTTTTTTTTTTGCGAAAAGTGAGAATATACAATTACAGAACATTTTAAAGCCTTTTTGTAAACAAGTTAAAAATAGTTTTAAAGTAATCTTGCCTTTCAGTAAGCAAAATATATATATAAAAAGTTTTTGGTTTGTAAATTTACATTTACTGTATGTATATAAAATTTTGTTGATAAGAAGATTAAGGAAATCGATTTTTTTTAATGTAAAAGTTCTGTTGTGTAATTAACAATGAACAAAAAAGTTTCACTGTTTTATTTTATTGAACACAAAAGAAGATATTTTGAAGAAAGCTGAAAACTTGCAACCATTTACTTCCATGCGGGAGGAAAAACAAATACTATAGACAATGGTTACAGGCTTCCAGCTTTCTTCAAATTACCTTCTTTAGTGTTCAACAGAAGAAAGAAACTCAAACAGGTATAAAACAAGTGAAATATGAGAAATTGATAACAGAGATTTCCTACTAATTGTAATACCAGGGTACCTTTTAAAAACATTTTGACACCTTTTTTTTTACTTGACTCCTAAAATGACTTCAAACTGCTTCAAAACGTCAAGACTGTACTGCTATTTTAAACTTGAAATATCACAATTTCAAATAATATCAATAAGTTTCTGGCAATGTTTTATACAGCATCCGATTCATTTTTGTCATGGATTTTTTATTGTTGCAAACAGCATTTTACATTTTACAACAACCCACGCAACATATACTACAATCCTATCTAGCCCAAACAAAACAATCCCCAAATAAAACAATCAACATCTAAAAAAAAAAAATAAATAATAATAATAATAATAATAATAATAAATAAAATAAAATATATAAAATATTATACTAAAATAATAACAAACCCTATACAGTTAAAGTCAAAAACTATTAGCCCCCCTTTGAATTTGTTTTTCTATTTTAAATATTCGCAAATGATGTTTAACAGAGCAAGGACATTTTCACAGTATGTCTGATAATATTTTTTCTTTCTGAAAAAGTCTTATTTGTTTTATTTTGGCTAGAATAAAAGTTTTTAAGGTCAAAATTATTAGCCCGATAGTCTACAGAACAAACCATCGTTATACAATAACTTGTCTAATTACCCTAACCTGCCTAGTTAACTTAATTACCCTAGTTAAGCCTTTAAATGTCACTTTAAGCTGTATAGATGTGTCTTGAAAAATATCTAGTCAAATATTATTTACTGTCATCATGGCAAAGATAAAATAAATCAGTTATTAGAAATGAGTTATTAAAACTATTATGTTTAGAAATGTGTTGAAAAAATATTTTCTCCGTAAAACAGAAATTGGGAAAAAAAAAATAAACAGGGGGCTAATAATTCAACTGTACATACATACACATATACCGTCACTCAATCCACATTTAAGGTTTTTAAATCATTAAAGAATGCAATAAACTGTTGCCATTTTTCATAAAATCTCCCCTACCTCTGATATTGTATTTAATTTTCTCAAGTTTTAAAAGAAGACCAAATCTTTGAGCCACAATAAAACAGAGGGGGGTTGTGGGGAGGTCCAAGACAACAGTAATCTGCACCTAGCGAGAAGAGATGCAAAAGCCACAATGTCAGCATGCCTCCGGTTTAAAGGCTGACACTAAGAGGGAACACCAAAGATCGCTATTAAAGAGCAAACAGCTAACTTGACCCCCAGAATATCAGAAACAATTTTAAAGTAATCCAATAGTTTAGCAACTTGGAACAAAATACAAACATATGACTAAGGTTTCATGGTGAAAGTATATTTATCACACATATCTGAAACATTTGGATATATTTTAGAAAGTTTGGCCTTTGAGAGATGAGCTGTGGAGAGGCACATCTGATTCATTTGAACTTTCAATTCAACTCAAAATCTGACTAAAATGGTTTGAAAGTCAAACAGAATCTCTTTAGTGGTCTACAATTATGGATTCCTCCATATATTTTTGTTATATTTATTCTAAAGTGGACCTGTGCTTTTAAAGAGTGTCCCAGAATGACATTCCTCTAAGTGCGTTGACAGAATCATGAAGCCGTTATCTGATAATCATAATAGCTTTGCACAGGTGTGTTATTAACCAAATATACTCCTCTCATTATCCTCTCACCCACTGATACAGTGATGAAATGGAAACTATAGTGTGTATGTATGTGTGTGTCCATTGACAGCCTTATCATCAGATGTGTTTTGAGTGTCAATGTCTCACTAATTAATCACAGTTAAACAAATGAACTGTCTCGCTCACAAACACACCCACGTGTGCGAGGATAGTGCACTATTTAAAATCACATCAGCCAAAGCTTTCCTAAACACACCAGAGCCATGGCAACTCACTGATGTTGCATTAAACAGTAGAGCACAGTTGATATTTTATGTTATCGAGTTACATTTAGCCACATTCCTCTAAACATATATGTGTGCAAACACACCTGGGCCACACCTACACACATCAACAACCACTTCAAAAAAAGAAGAAAAAAAAGAAGAAGTGAGGAACACAAAAAAAAAAGATGTTTGCACGTGGATTGCCTCTCAATTCGAACAACCTCAAAAACTGCATCCATTTATGAATCTGCACTGTTTGATGTAGGTGTGTAAGTCTTTCTGAATAGAGAAGCAAATGAAGGAGAGCGATATACAGCAGAAAGAGAGAGAGAGAGAGACAGGTGCAGGGCAATGTTCAAGAGCACATATCATCTGTTAACCTGTGCTAAACAAAAAGAGGTTTACACTGCTGAGAAATTCAAAGAACTTTTCACAGAGAAAGAGCAAGACAATAGCGGCTCGACGAGAGCGAGACTCACTCTAAATCTGCCACATTGTGTTTCTAGCTTTGATCTCTTCAAACTTGCCTGCATGTGTAAGGTTTTGCTCTTTAAATACATTAAGACCTCAGACGCGGTCGGGGTATTTGCCCAAAGATTAGTTTACTTAAAAACAGAAACCGCTAGAGTCAAAAAGCCCAAGTGAACGGCTAATCTGTTATTCAGAACGCTATCGCTGCATTACAACTAGACCGTGTGTATATGTGATTGTGTGTGTGTGTCTATGGTAAAACATCAGGTTCAAAGGACTTGGGCTCATAAAGCAGTCAAGGCCTTTTGTGTTAATACTTGATTTTGTAACAGCATGTGATCCAGGAGAAGCAAAAATATACAAATGTAACAATTTGGAGTTAAGCTCGACAAGAAAGGAATGAGCGTGTGCAAGTGGATGAGTAGAGGTTTATGTTACCAGGTATGAGCTTGTATTTTCCAAAAACATATTTAGAAGTCACTTGAGCCTGAAAAACAACATGTTTAACCCAACCACAAACAGCAAACATCAACTTGGCTACTTCATAAATGTGTCAGGAAAAAATGCTGCACCTGACTGTTCACGCAGACAGAATAATAGAAAGCTTAGAATGTTTGGCATTTAAATCTTTTAAACTTCATTCACCCCACCCCCTCCCCCCTATTGGTCATTTGTCTATTGGCCATGTAATGTCATATTTATCATCAGATGTGCTTACATTGACTTTAAATATCTAATTTGAGTGAGAGTAAAATAATAATTCATTATTTTTAAAAAATAATGATCTAATGCTTCCATGATCTAATTTATACATTTTTTGTACATTCAAAAGATAAATTTATTGTCTCTGCAATGTTCAACAAATCTGCTTTAATTTGTGAAATTATTCTAATATTTATGATGCTCAAGATGTTAGCTGTTATTATCAATGATGAAATGCATTGTCCTGCTAAAGATTTTTGTGGAAACCATGTTTTTTTTAGAATTCACATGCTTTTTTGTTTTGTTTTGTCTTTTGTTTTGTTTTGTTTTACAAGAAAATTTAATTGTCTAAAAAATATTGATAAACACATTGCAATTTAAAGGTATACCTGAAAGGTTTATTAAGTTTCTAAAAGATAAAAGTTTTTTTTACCTTCATTCACTCTCAATAGATAGTCAAAGTGAAGCCAAAATGAATAGAAAAGCTCACATGAGAACTGTTAGAGTGCATTAAGTACTGAGGATTTTGAACAGTTTGTGTTTGTGTGTGTGATGCTTTAGGAGAGTGAAATATGCTCATTTATTTCTTCATTTATTTAATTTAATTACATGATTATCTGTAATCAATATTCATTATTGTAATGTTGCGTTTATTACGTAGATTCTTTTTCATTTATCATTTAATCATTTCATTGCTAGTGTTAAATAATTTGCCACTTATATTATAATATTATTAAACATATTTAAAATATTTTTGTTATTACTTAATTTACTGACTTTCTCATTGCTACAGTCTTATGATTGTGTGGCTTCGTGGGATATCTGTTTTCTGGAATAAGAGTAAGAGGGGTTTTACACTATTTTAAGTATATTGTGAAGCACTATAATTGTGAAGCAGTCATTTTTCCATGGTTATTGCTTGTGGTATATTAACACTTGTTGGATTTGTTCAAGAAAAAACATTGAACAATACAATTATTACAGTTTTTATTAATGATTGCTAATTACCACAGTGCATTAGCTAATGTTAACAAGAAAAACTTTGGATCTAAACTTGATGAACTATACAAATTCAATTCAAGATTTGTCAATTTTGTGTTCATGTTATAAATAATTAAATGTCAGTAATGTTAGTAAATAAACTAACATTAACTAATGAAATGTATTTGTCAGATGTGACCAGGTTGGGTTTCAATAAATGCTACACAGTTTCAGCATCACTACTTTGTTTTTGTTCTCTGGATTTTCTCAGTCAACATGCTGGCTGACAGAAGACTGTTAAATCTGTTTTGGGTACCAGACAGTGTCAGATTACTTACAAATTAATCTTAAAAATTAATGTTGAAAATCTACTTAGCTTGATAATTTTGTCTAACAACTCTTACATTTTATTTATTAATTACTTATTTTAAGCTTACCATTGAATGAATTAAACTGATGTAAAAGATGCTATTGAAAATGTAAATTATTTTATTTTATTTACATGACATTCACATGGTCTTTCTATATAGAAATATAGTTAAAGCAATTAAATTATGTAAAAGACAGTAGGTAGAACATGTTTAAAAGTAAAAAAGTTTTGCGAATTAATCAATTTTGAATAATTTATTTCCATTGCGTAATTAACATGTAATCATGTAATCCATAAAAAGTAACTGTAATCTGTTTATGAGCATTTTAAATTGTAATATGCTCTTAATTATGATTACTTTTTTCTTGGAACTGGATGACCTAATCAAGATTACATGTAATCAGTTACTAACCAGCACTGATACTTCTAATTAACTGGTTTTGGTTATTATACACACCAGAAAATATAATACTTTTTGAGAGGATCTGGCAACTAACATATCTGACATAGAGTCTTGATCTAAATAAATATGCTCCAAACCATTTGCAATTTTTAGCATTTAATCTGTCTTGTTTAGAAGGCCGTTAGTGTCATTACAAGAGACATATTGAGAAATAAATGACAGTGCAAGTTCAGAAGGCTGTCACAGTGGATGATTTATTAAGGCAGCAGTTCAGTTAGAGGCATAAGCCACACCTGACAATGGTCTGTGACCTGAAATGCTACTGCAGCAAAGTGGAAACTACAAGTCAGTGTCCTGTAAAACTTCCAACAACTCCATCATGTTCATCAACGATTACCTAAATGATCTCTTCACAGATATAGTTGTATTCTTGTGACAGCATCTTTGTGCAAATAAATATTGTTAAAAGCGATTAGTTACTTTACTAAGCAAAGTAAATTTGTTGCCTTAAAAGTGTCTTTATTTAAAGTGAGTAAACCCTGTTTAATTCGTAAGCTGACTTAACTTTTAGAACTAGCACACAGTTTATTGACTTAATATTTGTATATTAGCAGGTTTACTAACTTTTTTAGTCAACTAATCACTTTAAAAGCAATGTTTTACCCAATTTTTAAAATAGTCAACCAATCAGTTTTAAAGTCAACTAATTGCTTTTAAAGTAAACTGAACATTCCAAAAGCAATAGGTTAACTCAACTTTTAAAAGTAAAATCAACTAATCGCTTTAAAAAGTAACAGGTTTACTAATTTTAAAGTCTACTAATTACTTTTCTAAAGTCAGCCAATCTTTTTTAAAGTCAGCTAATCGCTTTAAAAGTCAACAAACAGCTTTTTAAAGTCAATTATTGCTTTTAAAGTAACAGCTTTACATTTTTTTAAGTATACTAATCGCTTTTTTAAAGTCAACCAATTGCTTTTGAAGTCAACTAGTTACTTTCAAAGTCAATTAATTGCTTTTAAAGTAACTAATTTTCTCATTTTTTAAGTCTACTATTCACTTTTCTGAAGTCAGCCAATCGTTTGAAAAGTCAACACATCGCTTTTAAAATGAACTAATTCTAAAAGCTATAGGTTTACTCAACTTTAAAAAGTGAAATCAATATTGCTTTAAAAGCAATGGGTTTACTCTTTTTTTTTACTGCCTTCAAAGTCAACTACTCGCTTTTTTAAAATAAAATTATCACTTTTGAAGTCAACCAATTGCTTTTAGGGTCAACTAATTGCTTTTAAAGTCAACAATTTCTTTTTAAAGTAACAGGTTTATTCATTTTTTAAGTCTACTAATCTTTATTCTAAAGTCAGCCAATCGCTGTCAAAGTCAATTACTCGCTTTTTTAAAGTCAACTAATCACTTTTGAAGTCAACCAATTGTTTTCAAAGTCAACGTATCACTTTTAAAATCAACAATCACTTATCAAAGTCAACTAATCGCTTTTAAAGTCAAAAATCACTTTCAAAGTCAATTAATTGCTTTTAAAGTCAACAAATTGTTTTTAAAGTAACAGGTTAACTAATTTTTAAAGTCTACTAATCGTTTTTCTAAAGTCAGCCAATCGCTGTCAAAGCCAACTAATCACTTTTTTAAAGTCAACTAATCACTTTTAAAAGTCAACCAATTGTTTTCAAAGTCAACTAATCACCTTTAAAGTAAAAAATCACTTTCTAAGTCAATTCATTGCTTTTAAAGTGACAGGTTTACAATTTTTTTAAGTCTACTACTCACTTTTCTGAAGTCAGCCAATCGTTTGAAAAGTCAACAAATCCTTTTAAAATCAACTAATCATTCCAAAAGCAATAGGTTTACTAAACTTCCAAAAGTAAAATTAACTAATCGCTTTAAAAGCAATGGGTTTACTCATTTTTTCTACTAATTACTTTTCTAAAATGTTACACTTTTCTACACTTAGAAGAAATTAAAAGGTTTTAGGGCAGGGATGGCATCAGACTTAAATTTCATTCAACAAGAGGTCTGTCATCAGAAAGCCAGAGGTTCAGACACATTCACTCACACACCTCACCGCCATACTGGCACACACATCCAGGAATCTGAGGAATTCAAAGACTCGTCCTCTCCTCACCTAGGGTAAAATGGAGAGCATGAACATATTCAAATAACAAGCTCATCAAATAATTACATAGTTTTAGTATGTACTTTGGCACAGAATATAGTTGTCTATTATATTCTGTCTCCACATGTGCTGGATTGCTATAAGAGAGGCCGGCATGTGTTTCTGCTCAAAATGAAGGCAATGGCAAATGCTTGATACTTGTTTTTGTGGTTCATTGAAGACATGCTCAGTCAGTCAGTGCATCTGCAAATTACATGCTGTCAAATACTAGGGGAAAGCAGGACACAACCTAGCACTTTTTTTTTTTTTGCCTTTCTCAGTTAGTATAAATCCACAAGTGGTTCAAAGTATATACATATTTCATAATTAATTCCATGCTTGTCACGTACAAATATGTATTGTTGTTTCATAATTTAAAAAAAAGTAAAATGTGACAACATGTCCCATATAATGGTACACATAACATTTGGATGGCACATTGTAACATTCATTTGACAAACTTAAAATGTTATATAATCTGATAAAAAATATACCAGACAAACTAAAACATATTCATAATAGTTAAACTATTTTTTAATTTTCATATAAAATTATGATAAAGATTTTTTATAATCTTTTTATAGTCTGTATATATTAATGATATATACAAAACATATTTGCAAATTGCTGAGAAAAGACCTGTCTGTGTTCTTGGGGTTATTCAGGTTCTGGCTATTCTTATAAAATAAATTGTTCAGGTCCTTGATTCTGATTGGTTGAGCCACATTCTAAGCTGTTGTATACTACTCTACAAACACATCTGTGACTTGATTGCATTAGTAGATGTGCAAGTGTGCATGTTGCTGAATCTGTGTTGATTGGAAACCATTCCGCTATCATTACCAAGATCTGTGTCATGTCTAACAGCTTAGCTGTTATAAATTCACAGTAAAACATGGCTTCTTGGGCGTTATAACTATTATTGGTAACACTTTACTATAAGGTTGTATTAGTGTATAAACAATGAACAATACATTTCTTTGTTCAGCACATTTCTTTGTTTAATACAGTATTTGTTCATGTTAATGACTATACAGTCGTTCATTGTTAGTTCATGTTAACGCACGGTGCATCAACTAATGTTAACAAGCATGGATTTTAATACTGCATTTGTAAAGATTGAACTGATTAAAAAATGCTGTACAATAATTGTTCATAAGTATTGTTCATAATTAGTTCATGTTAGTAAATACATTAACTAATGACTCTACATCGTACCCAGTAAAAAAAAAAAGATTGCTTATGAAATTTAACCATGTTTTTATTATTAAGCGTAGTAAAGTTTTTGGAAGACTGATCACTATTTGTGTAACCACAGCTTTATGACAAATACCACAGTTAAAATGTGGGTAGTGTAGCAAAACCTTGGTAATTGCTTGTTATCATGGTTTAAGTACAATAAAAATTGTTTTATTTGTCCTGAAACCATGATTAATTTTCATAAGTGCTAGTTTAAAAAAAGGTTAAACAAGATTTTTAGCGCCACTTACAGGATGTTAAAGTCAAGAAGGGTCACATCTGTGGATACTGGCATGTACATAAATATTCGATTAACTGTTAACCAAAAGGGTGCATTTCTAACCGATTAATGCTATCAGTTAAATGACAAAAATGCTGCATAAAAGGCCGATCACAGCGAACACGCTTTTTGTGTTGAGAGGTGCATCTTTTGAATGGTTTACTAATGGCCGCGAGTGTTTTGCATGCTAAA
Source organism: Danio tinwini (assembly GCA_903798205.1). Taxonomy (NCBI): domain Eukaryota; kingdom Metazoa; phylum Chordata; class Actinopteri; order Cypriniformes; family Danionidae; genus Danio; species Danio tinwini. Next base: position 9,112,687 of record CAIGQZ010035027.1, read on the forward strand.
TACTTTACATAAAATGAAATATTCAATCTGTCAGACATAAAATAGACACGTTAATTTTTTTTCAATTAAATAATCATTTAATATTAATCTGACCAGTTAACCATTAATATTCAGTTAACAAGCGGCAGTTGTCGGTTGGCAAAATTGACTGAAATGAGCATCCCTAATCAATATAGCACAAATTTTGGGACGCTATACAACAATAACTATTTTTACTGTGAGGACTAGGTTTAAACATTAATCAAAACACAATGTATTGGGTAATTTAATAAAAATTATAATTAATTAAGATTAATAAACAATTAATCAATTAAAACAATTAATCATCCAATTCTGGCTGGAGCTGCATCCCTTCAACCCTCACAGAATACTACCCTTCACTACTGAGACATTGAGTTGTTGCTAATCTGCAAGTAGCAATGATATATCAATATATTCCAAAAAATATCACCATAGACCATAGTCCCCAAACCCGATTCCTGGAGGGCCACAGCTTTGCACAGTTTTGCTCCAACCCTAATCAAACACAGCTGATGCAACTAATTAAGGTGTTCAAGACTCCTAGAGACTATTAGGCAGGTGTGAGCTGGAGGTGGTTGAGGCTAAACTATGCAGAGCTGCGGCCCTCCAGGAATTGAGTTTAAGACCAGTGCCGCAGACACTTTGTTTAATTTGCAACATTTAGATTCTAGACAGTGTAAAAAGGAGTTTTCTGTCATTTATACAGCTAGAGTAAATCTGGTTTAGATTAGATCTCTGCTCTGCCACTGTGTATGTTCTCTGACACCAGCATGATTTATCAGCCAATTCAAAATGACTCGAGCTCTGCTGTGGGCCTGTTGGCTTATCAAATATAGAAAGAACAGATCAGTACAGCAAGTACCGTGCATTAAGATTACACTCTCTTTGAAATGGTATGCTTTTCAATATATTTGTATACAAAGACATTTGAACTAAATGGAGAAAGGCATCTCCGCGCAGCTGGGACTTGACTTTAATTTGATAAAAAGACATTGGAGAAGGATATTCTGTTCTCAGTATTATGGAAAATGTGATTTATTACTGTTTTTATTTTACGATTTGTTGAGATTACTTTGTCACATTGCTTAACATTCTTATTTAGTAACATAAAACAAATACATGCACACACTTAAAAATAATCCTGAACGAAGACAAGTTTCTGACATTTGTCTTGAGGAACAAGCATGCATTTGAAGTCTTTTGATCCCTCAAAGTATTTCTTTATTTCTAATAGGGATTTAGAGATTTGCGTTAATATTCAGAGTTGTTTCTTAAGAAGGACCCAACCTCTTCAATCATATTTTCTCACTGATCTTCAATCGAGAGCCTGATTGTTGTCTTAGATGTTTCTTTATTTCATGTGGAAGAATATCACAGTTAACAACTGTTGTGCTAGGACAAATAGGTAGGATGAATCCAAAATGCATTGGAAGAATTGTTTTTGTTGTTGTTGTTTTTTTTCATTTTGGATAATAGGACATTTGATTATCTCAGTCTATGCATATTAGATTTTCCACAGTATTTCTATTTCTAAAATCATCCGTATAAAGACATTATCATCATTTCATACATACATTTTTGATGTACACAAAAAACATGCCATGTCCTTTTGAGACAGACATTGAAACAGCTGAAATGAGCTTTAATCTGACAGAATGAAAAATTGGCTAAAGCGCTCTGATTTATTTACTTTAGCTTCGGTGTGTTTATAAATGAATACATTTTACTGCTATACTTTAAATTTGATGAGAAGACTATCTCATATTTTTGCATATATCTGGCCTATATCTGAGCCTTTTGTATATGTGCAAACGCTGTTCGCTCTGCAGAACCTACAGGCCACCTAGGAGTTGTGTTTATGGTAGCACACGCCAGGACTGCCGGAACTCAGCACGAGCCCTGCTTCGATTTGTTTAGATGAAGAGGGAATAGAGTGCCTTGTAAGAGGAGTCTGAGAGGGAGAGCTTTAAATTGAAAACATAATCCACTGACACAGTATGCAACCCCTTGCTAAAGGGATACATATATATATAGTGCAAAAAAGTATTCATGACAGGAATGTATTTTTTCTTATGGTTTGCTGGAATATTTCCGGCACGAGATGTTTGGAAATTCTAGAGAAAGATGAATCATGGTTTGATTGCTTGATCAACAATGCTACTATAAACCATTGTGACTTCTCTGAGGGTTTCGTGCGATGCCCTTTTGTTCGTCCCTGTGCGCTGTGAAGTGTGTTTGTAAAACAACCTAAATAGTTTTCGCGCAACCACAGAGATTGCAATCTGGCTCCAGGCGTGAGGGTTCTCCTCAGTGGCTTTTCTGTTCTTAAAAAAAAGTTAGCATGTCTTGATCGGTAAACCAGCCTACACCGGAGGCAAGCCGAATCTAGAAATAGTCCAATTTCTGCTTGTTCTTCTACAAAATTTAACAGATCTTCATGTGTGGTTAGATAAAAGGTAAGGGTTCAATTAAGTAGGGTTGTCTTGACCTAGGTGTGTATCTGTGTATGTCTGAGAGTGAGTGAATGAATGAAAATAAGCTGGAGAACAAAGGAGCAAAAGAGGTGTCTCAACAGGTGTAACTACCTGGTAACAGTCTTTCTTACTCATAATATTGTTTTGAAAAAAACATAAAAGCTGAAAACCACAAACATATTTTATTAGAGTTGCTGGGTTGCTTAATAAAACTTAAAAATATATGTAATGAACAAAAGTTATAAACTGTTTATAAAGTTTAGAAAAACTATGTTGATGTATTTTTTTTTTTGTTTAATCAAATAAATGAAACTTCTTTATATATGAGTGTTCTGCAAAATACTTAAAAAAATATCTTACATTTATTTGATTGTCATATGGAAGATACCAAACTGAAGGACCCAAACTGTTGCTTATGTTTTCTTACAAAAAACATCATCCAGAAAGCAAGCATCCGTGTAATTCCATGCATTTAAAATCAGCACAAAGGCCATGGAAGAACCAAACTGAAGGGTTAAATGCTTGGTCAAATAAAAAACCAAATAAGACACAGGTGAATATAATCATTTACACAGTGAGTAACCAAACTAGTAACACAGAAAGGAAACTCAGTAGCCAAAGAAAAAATAATATTGAAGCCAAAAGAATACTGCCTACACATGCATTTACAAAAAAAAACACCAGCAAATTAAGAAAAGATCTTCATCTGTTTGACAGCACACATGCTGCAAATCTTCACAACGCATACACGTAAAAAAAAAAACGTGCTGCATTTTCAAGGCAAACTAATTAATTAAACACACTACATTTTCTAACAATGTAAACAATTTACAAAAACACGCTGCATTTTCTCACAACACAAAAACAATGGAACACAATAGAGGTGTTTCAAGGGGACCAAAAAAAGTGACAGATGCCCCTGTGCAGTAACTATAGCTGCATCCGAAACCGCCTACTACTCAGTAGGTAGTGCATTTGAATTTAAACGTACTACTCCTTAAAAACGTATACGTTCTTTGCAGTATGAACGTGAGCAGTATGAATAAAACTGCATCCGCCATTTTGTTATGATCACGTCATCTACCCACACGAGTTGCATCTCTTCACTCCTATTCACGAATTCTCTCACGGGCATCATGGGGTAGCGTAGCGTCCAACTGATGCGCACTTCAGAATCTTGACGAATGTAGTAGGTCGCCCGTGTAATTCTTGCATATTGATTTTCAAATTCTATGAATTCAGACATACTACTTGGCTCACATACTGATTTTAGCGTACTATATAGTATGGAAGTATGCGATTTCTGACACGACCTATAATATCCCGATTCCCGTGTCTTTAGTATTTATTAACCAAAATAACCATAACCTAAATAGCCGGGTCCGTCACATTTTAGGGTCCCCTTGAAACATTTCATTTGTGTTCCGAGCTATTTGAAAGTGTTGTGAGAAAATTCAGCGTGTTTTCGTAAATTGTTTGCGTTGTAAGAAAATGCTGCGTGTTTTATTAATTTGTTTGCGTTGTGAGAGGATGCAGCTCGTTTTTTTAAGAATGTGTTTGCATTGTGATGATTTGCAGCACGTGTGCTGTCAAACAGATGGAGATCTTTTCTCAATTTGCTGCCATTTTTTGCCTTTTTTGCACATGCTTTCTTAAATTGCAGCACGTTAAGCTCTCTTGGCCACCGTATAAAACACTAAAATGGGGTCAAGACTGATGCACACTAAGACAATTTTCACTCGTGCTTATGCTTTTTGACATTTGTTCCCAAGCAATTTTCACTGGTGATTACCAGTAAACGTACAAAATCATTCCATGATGTTAGATGACGCTTCATGAAAAATAGAAATAACGCAATACATAAGGTGATACTGCGTAACTTTGCTTCTGATGTGTTTAAGCTAAAACCATTCACACTGTATTGTTACTCCAGAGTACTTGCCAGTACTCTCTCTTGTCATTGCTGTATAGCTTTTATCAGACAGCTCTTTCCATTCAGACACTATTAAAATAAGCAGCTCCACATTTATCTTGTCTCATTTTCTTTGTCATTAGAAATGTGTGCTGTCCTAGATCATTTTGTGCTTGACCACAACCAAGTTTTGATTACTGTAACTTCAGGAGCTCGTGGCATGTGAACAAACGTGGTAATCTCATTTGCACATTGGTGTGCCACTATTGTATCCATTGTTTAGTCACATCGGCGATAACCACGAGCGAAAATAATCCTGGTGTGTGCACATAGTAAGTGCGTTTTAACAACCTTTTTAACTCTCTTACATGGAACTAATAAAAAAAAATATATATAAAAAACTGACCTTACAATGAAATCTCTATATATAGTGCTCATAAAGCAATGTTGTTGCAAGGTGGTATACTGAACACATAATGCATCCAGAACTAAAGACAAGTTTGCAGTAATGTGAATGTTGCAGGTGACCTGTTTGTAAAGATGAAACAAGTGTTTACAAACACAGGCTTGGTTGTGTTCAGGCATTCTGATTTAGTTTAGTGCTGACCCCAAAAAAATGTCATGTAAATGCTGTTTTATCGGTTAAGCTAAACATTTTGACCTTTTAGGCAAGACATTTTCAGTTAACAGACTGACAAAAAACTAGTTTGATGTCTATGACACACTGGATGAAAGAGAATTATATTAATGTGTAATTAGTTTCAAGTGTCAAACCACAGGGAGCACTAATCACAATTATGACTTCAAAGAAAACCATTTTAGGGAATTATCATTAGTTTATAAAGTCAGTTTCGATCATTTCAGCATTGGTGACATCACACGTAAATTTGGGTTTTATTCTTTAGCTGTATTGTCCAAAAAGTTCAAAATTAAAAACTAAAAATATTCAAATAATTATTGAAAGTTGTAGTCTGCAATAAATAATATGAGGAAGCGTATGCTAAAGCATTTATGTAAACAAGAAACATAGTGAATTCCTCTACTCAATGGCACAGCAAATGCAAACATAAACTTTGAAAATGGAAGAAGTGAAACAAAAGTCAAAGATAACTGCACAAGATTTAAGATCGACGCACCTCACAAACTTTGTGTTTTGGCTTGACTAAATTGTACTCTCACAAATCAATTTACTTTTCTGAGTAATAAAGGCACAGAATGTAAAGGTTACAGATTAGAAGATTTTCACAATTAAATTAAACAATTTGCTAATTAAAAAGTAAATTAAAAAGTGTTATGAATATATTTGTTAGGTTTTTACAGAGTGGAATGAAACTTGTATCAGAACTTTTTTCTGGCATTTGATTGCATTATTATCTAGTCTCACCTTTAGCTGAACTGTTTTGTTTAATGAAGTGTTGACGTGAGCCAAGAATTCCACCATCACTTTCTCTCTCGCTCACACGCACATACACGAACAGACGATACATTTTTTTAATTGAATAAAGTTCAAAAGCACCCTGTTTTGAGTGTGACCTGGGTTATGTCTTGATATACAGATAGTTAAAAACTATAAAAGTATTGGCAAGTAAATATTTTTTAAATATTTCCCAAGAGCTATTTAAAGGAGAGAAGATTTTTCCAACAAATTTTAAACATCATTTTTAATAATACATTTTGAGTGTTTTTTTACCTTTATTTGATAGAACAGTGAAGAGTATTGACAGGAAATCATGGGAAGCAGAAAGAGGGGAAGGATCGGCAAAGGACCTCGAGATGGGAATTGAACTTGGGTCCCAGTAAGCACCTTGGTGTTGTGTCGATGCACTTAAAGGGGTAGTTCACCCAAAAATTCTAATTATGTCATCATTGCTCACCCTTTACTTATTTCATACCTTTATAAGTTTGTCTTTTGCTGAACACAAAAGAAGGTATTTTGAATACATGAAACCATTGACTTCCATAGTAGGAACATTTTTTATATATATCTTCCTTTGTGTTCAGCCCATGAAGGAAAAATATAGAGGTTTGAAACAAGTAAATGATGACAGCATTTTCATTTTTAGGTGAACTATACCTTTAACTAGTAGGCTATTACATTCCACATGTCCAAAGAAACTTACAACTGAGGAGGCATTCCCCAATTTAACAAGAAGAGGCAATACACACAAGAAGTGCAAATTATATAACGGAACTGTTAGTGCTAGTGTTAGAGTTCAGTTTTGGTTTGTAGCAGGGGTTATAGATTGGGGGTTAGAGGTAGGGACAGCTGACGTGAAACTGACGTTTCGACACAGTATCAAGATCCTGAAGCGCAAGTGTTTCGAAATACTGCACAGAAGCATGATCAGAAATAGCCAGGCCACGTGACTAAAGTGATTTGAAACACCAGGTCACGTGACTAAAGCGATTCAAAGCACCGGTCATTTTATAAGCGTTTCAGGACCTGGTGAATCTGCATTTGACTGACAGGGTCAGAAAAATCTCTCATGTAGCCTAGTGGACCATGCATGTTCACAGAGTAACTGTGCTGCAAATGGCCTGAGTTCGAATCCCGACTTGATTCTGAAATGATGACTTGATATATTTTAATGATGTTACTTGTTTATGACCAAAACAAGTAGATTATATATATATATATATATATATATATATATATATATATATATAT
>CAIGQZ010035027.1:9134883-9145236 GCA_903798205.1 Danio tinwini
ACACACACACACACACACACACACACACACACACACACACACACACATTTTAAACTTTAATGAGTTGTCTTTTCAATTAAGATCAACAGGGTTAAATGTTTTTCTAGACCCCCGTGTGCTTCAAAATTCCTTTTTTTCCATGGAAAATAAAGTTATGGTTACCTACAACCCAACAGTATGCTTAGACTGTCTCCATGGACGACCATATAATCATTTGTGTATGTATGTGTATTTGTGTGCATGTGTTTATAGACACACACACCACAAGTCGCACAGGCTTGCTTGCCTGCCCCATGAACCCAGAAAATTACACACACCATCGGAGCACAAGAGAATGTTTTGGAATCACTCAAAGAAAAAATATCCCAAAGGCTTTATGTAGGTGTGGTTCAAAAGACAGTTAAATGATTATCACTCACCTTAGGGCATGTTAGGAACTTATGAAACTCCATGACCTTTCACTGTGCCTTCACCTCTGGAGAAAGAATAAGATGGATTTTTTTTAGACAGGTGTTTGTTGCATTGATTTTTTTTTTCATACACTCTGACCTGTGTGTGATCTCTTAAAGTTTTAGGTATACAGTATGTGGCCCTCTTCCAAGTTCATCATAAGTGCAGTAAACTTCCCCATTCTTTCAAAAGTCAGCAACTGCCATGAGCAAATTGTTTCATTAAACATGTAAACTCAGTTTACAAAGAGTGATCGTGAGTGACACGTTGATGTCAGGTATTGGGTGCGTCAGAATCAGGTGTGACATTCCACATACCGTGGTGGGGTCACCTTGCCAATTTCACAGTTCAAATGAATTAGCAGGTATGTTCTCTTTGTCTAGCAGAGCCTATTTATGTCTGTATAGAATGAATAAGAAGAATGGGGAAACTAAGTTTGGTTCAAGCCTAGCAATAACTGCTTATCATTAAAGAATGTTTTTTTTTTTCTCTGATGAGGCCCATGATAAATCAAAATGCTGCTTATCAACAACTATTATGGAAACTTTCTTGATTACATCTCTTGTTTTTACTTTGTTTACTATGTACTAAATATACTAAACATTTACACAATTTACCTTCAAAATAAGCCATTTACATGTTCAGTGCTGGCTCGTACATTGCAACTGATTTTAGGTAGTTTATTAGAATCCTCGCTTCTTAATTTTTATCAAACTGAAACATTAAATTTAATGCACAACAAATACATCACAAGTCATTTATGATGATTTCATTTCAGCCAATTTGCATGAATATATCAAATGCAACTGTTTGTGTGACTTCTATTTGATGTACTATAACATCATAACCCTCGACACTAACTGCTGGGCCTTATAAACAACTTAAATGTCCTCAATCAAATGTCCTCAATCAAAAATGTCCCTTTCCACTCTATACCTCACACGGGGGCAGGTAAGTGTCTCAAAATCCTTAAGTCGCGTGAATGCGCTTCTGATTGATAGGTCTGAAGCGTAAGCCCGCCCCCGTGGGCTGTCCTTCAGGAGCGATTATATTAACACCCGCCGGTGTACTCCGTTCTCCCATGAGGACTTCTTAACCGATAGGAAGTGATAATTCTCATTGCTTTTAAAACCCTGACTGAGAAGCATTGCTCAAAAACAAACAGCAGACGTCTTTGATATATGCAACTCATTTGACCTGACTATGAAGTTGGAGGTTTTCTCTGCGAGTCGCCTTGTGGACAAGCCTCTGGACCTGTGCAGTGACATGGACGTGAACGTGGCTTCACCGCTGTCCACGGAGGAGGAATTGGGCTCGGATGGAGACTGTTCAGCCAACAGTCCAGCACCCGGTGCCCCTGTTTCAGACGGCAAGGCGAAACCATATACGCGTAGACCCAAACCACCATACTCCTACATCGCGCTTATTGCAATGGCCATACGCGATTCCAACACCGGTCGTCTCACACTTGCCGAAATAAACGAATACTTAATGAAAAAGTTCCCGTTTTTTCGGGGCAGTTACACTGGGTGGCGAAACTCTGTGCGGCATAACTTGTCATTAAACGACTGCTTTTTAAAAGTGTTGCGAGATCCCTCGCGTCCGTGGGGAAAAGACAATTATTGGATGTTGAACCCACACAGCGAGTACACTTTTGCAGACGGCGTTTTCCGCCGGAGGAGGAAGCGCATCAGTAAGAAGATCCTGGGCAGCGCGGAATCCCCAGAGCGCGCGCCCGCGGATGACAGCAGGCTTCCAGCGCGCGACGAACGCGTCTCTAAGTTTTCCAGCTCCTTCGCCATAGACAGCATCCTCAGCAAACCGTTCATGCGGAGGGACCAGATCACAGATGACACGTGCTTTGGTACCACCAGACTAATGCTGTCAGCAGCTCCTCACTTTCTGCCAGTCGCAATGGGCTATCCGTCACAGAGCGGATTCCAGGTCAGTTCTGAGGTGTCGAATGCCTTTCCAATCTACAGGTGTAATACCGCGGACATTACTAACATCAGTCGAATGCCGGAATTACAGAGTTCCCTTCCGGGTTTGGCACACTCCCACACTACTCTACAAGAGGCTGGATTTCACCCCTTCAGAATAGACTCATTACTGTCATAAAAAAATGTAAACAAGAAACATTCACACGCATAAACGCTACTTATTTGGTGTTTGACACGCCCCTTATGTGCACTTTGCTCTTTTAAATAGTGTGAAACGGTTTGTTTGTATGTTTGTGTGTTTTAAGCGCATGCACAAAGAACACATGCTTACTGCAGTGCTGCATGCTCTCTGTTTAGATGTCTTAAATAATCTATGACGCGCCACTGCACAGTGTTTACTAATTCCACTTTCATTTCTTGTAAACGATGGCATAACCATGTCAATAATTATGAACAGAATGTGTATTTAAAGCGTAGTCTGCTTCTTTGTAAAACTGTGTTGGGTTGTACCTGTACCGTGTTTTATGTTTGTGTAAATTCTATAGTTTGTTTAGAGCTGTGCTCAAACAGTTGGAACACATAAGCAGTACTTTTGTCAATAAAATAAAATATGACAGAGAATCAAGGCGTTTTCTTTCATTATTTTTGCTAGCTCATATTTTTATGACAAACACATTTACCTATAATGATTTTGATTTAACACTTGCTGAAATCTACTGCCATATCTACAATAAATGTGCATAACAAATATGCAAGCACTCACACTGATAATTTTTAGTTGATATTATAAGAAGTTTCTAAGTATTAAAATAATTAGAAATAAAGTAACAAACATGCATCGTAGCCTAGAGACTTATAAAACAACAAACAATAACCATGGCAACGTCTAGCGCTCAAATGATTTATGTTATTGATCCGTATCAAACCACACATAGGCTAAATATATCCTAATAATAATGATTAATTAGAAAACATTTATTATAAAAAAACATTTTAGCGCTCTATAAAGGTTCCAAAAGAAGTCTTTGATGACATATGAACCATTTTGGGTTCCAGAAATAACCTTTCTTTAAAAAACTCTTAAAATAATCTTTTATTTGAGGATGAAGTCACTATAAACCTTTTGTTAAATGAAAAGTTTCCGCGGATTATAAAAGTTCTTAAAGGGAACCATCTGCCCAAACAAATACATTTTATTTTTTAACTATTTGTTCCCCATTTGTTCTAAATGGTTTCATGTATTCGTGTTAAAACATAGAACATCTATGGAGAGGAGAAAAATAATATAGTCTGGCAGAGGTGGCGGTGGACTTAAAATGGTTGAGAATTAATACGAATAAAACTAGACTACCATACACATTTCTTAAACAGAAAACTTCAGAAAACTCTCGAATCCAAAACTATCAAATCCTCTTTAGAGGATTGCAGAACATTCAACATACGCCTACAAGCATGAGTCACTATAGCAGTCACGCAAGCGCTCCCAAAATAAAAGTTGCATATTGTCAAAGAAACTTAATGGAGACCGTATTTGTTGGAAACAACAACAGCAAAAAAATAAACAAAAGATCAAATAACAAAAGTAATCCCGTTTCCTCTAGATATATAACAATATAATATCTATAAAATATGATTTTCCTTTCCGGTTCATAACTGAATCAGAATATTTTCTGGTTCAGTTATGAAGATTATCATAGACTATCATGTAAATGCGGCAGCTGATTCGGATTGAATGTGCCAGCAAATGCAAAATAAGCCATCAAAGTCAACGGGTCTAAAAAAATCTTGTCAACGAGTTAAACAATAGATCCTTTTATTTTGATTTTAAATTAGGCTCTCGGAATAGAAAACTGCTCAAACTATTTTTTTACACATCAAGATTCTGTATGTGTTTTTCTTTTTGCTAGCCCTTGACCAATATAATCTAAAGATTATGGTAGGCTAGTTAAGATTAATTGACTAAATTTGAATACAAAACACGTTCGGTAAAACGCCAGACGACAACAAGCTTGCCAGACATCTGGCGACTTTATAAATCGTTAAAATAAGCAAAAATCGTTTTATATTTTACATGTATGATTGTTATACATTTTGTTTTTTGTCTATATATGTGTTTTCTATTATGACTGGGTGTTTATTTTATTTTGCTCGTCTAAACCCTTAAAATATTTTGCGCTGTCCGCGGTACTGAAACAGGGCCATCGTTTCCTCTTGAAATTTAGTCATTCCACACGTCATCTTGTGTTGACACTCCTGTAATTTTTAGGTAAAGAGCGTAAAGAGCCTAATTCACAAGGCATACCAAATCTGCTAGGACTTGACTTTTTCCGGTTACAGCTACAACATTTTAACGCCCACCCATGAATGCATGAACCAGTGAATTAATGAAATAATTAACGAATAATGGGATTGTTGTTTTGTATAAGCAGCAAAACAAAACCCACAATAAGTTAAGTTAAACAAAATTAGAGAAATGAAGACGCTCGATGTTGGTTGTATGCTATAGTTGTATAAAATAAAACGTAGTGTTATATACTTTAGATATCATGCCACGTATAATGCACAAACAAGGCACTGCGGAAGGCTGTCACACTAATGCTTACCTTTAAAAATGCTTGCCATTTAAGTACGATGCTGCAACCTGCAGGTGAACTCGCGGAATGACACACCTGTTTATATATGACAAACCCGTTTGCTGGGAATTAAAATCTATCATAAGCTTTACTTATGCATCAGTGTGCACTGTAAAATATGATCAATTAGTCCTAACAGCATATGTTTATTAGTTCATTGTAACGTATTAAACTAAGTTAATCATGTTCTAACTTGAGTTAATAAGTTACGCAAGCAGTTTAATTAATTCAGTTTAACCTAATATAAGTTCAATGGACTCATAAGGTTAATTTGATTTAGCATAAAAATTTAAGGCAACTAGGACTTTTTACAGTGTATATTTAAGCGTTGGGTATACAGAAAACGGTTAGGGAAATACATCCTTACATCTTTAAACAATATTACTTAAAATAAACTGTTAGGAAAAAGCTGCTATGGATATTTCTAGGGGCATAAGTGACGGCCATTTAGGTACAGACTTTTTTTCTGAGTGTATAAAGGTATTTATGATATATACAAATGCTACAAACTGAAAAATATATAAGGTGAAATATAAACCAAACGCACTGTAATAAACTAAATCATCCACTTTTATTTAAAAATTTTCACCCAATGTACTTGCGTCAAATTTAATGGTTTCAAGTTTTCATAGATTAAATAGCACACTAAAATCCTGGTTGCCTTAAATTTTTAACCTGAATCAAATTAACCGTATGAGTCATTTGAACTTATATTATGTTAAACTGACTTGTAACTTGATAAACTAAGTTAGAACATGATTAACTTAGTTTAATAAGTTACAATAACCTATGCTGTCAGAACTAATTGATCATATAATTTGTACAGTGCATAAATAGGCCAACCATTGCTGAAAAAAACAATAGCCTATAAAGAAATAAACGTGAATTATTAAAAACGTGAAAGATAGAGCTTCAGTAACATGCATTAAACTCATTTTCACTAAAAAAGCACACATACTAAAATGAAATATTTATTGTGGCTGTTTGTTATGTATAAGAAGAAATGTGGAAATGTGATAGCCCATACATAAAACGTTCTCATAGACGCAAAGTCGTCTCAGATAAAAGGTTAACTGGACTCTTTGATGCGTATGCGTTTGACCATGAATAAGTCATAAATCTTGTTTACAGTGGCTCAATTAGGTCTGTAATGAAAATAGATCAGTGAGTGTACAGTGTGTGATGCTTTCTTACGCACAAACACTCATGACGATGGCCTGTGTTCAAAGTCTTGCGCAGAGCTCGGTTTCCTCTTGAGCAGCCGCGGGTATCCGGGACTCGGCGGGGGTCAGGCGCACAGCGGGCGAAGGAAACCCGGCGAAATACTGCTTAAATAGCGCGGGAACATGTTTTTATCCACATCCTCATGGCAAGCTAAAACTAGGGGATTGTTGACTCGCTTTGTTTGCAAGAACACTTAAAAGAGTTGGGTGATTAAAAAGGGAGGGGAAAAAGAACGCAAGAGATAACATATCCTGTGCCATAATAAAAAAGCTAACCTAAAGCTAGATTTTGGATTAAACAATTCGGATAAAAATATTGTTCATTATCAGATAATCGTTTTCATGATCAATTAGCAAACATTTTAGACACATTTTTTATCTGACAGGTCACCGAGTGCAATGCGTTTATCTGTGACATTTAGTTTTTAAAATACGTTAATAAGCATGACAACTGCAAGAAAATATCATTTAGATGTTTGTATTAATAAACAATATTACTTATACTGGTGGTCTATGAAGACTGCAGTGACCCTGCTTTGTTGGCGGAAGCTGTCGACGTCCAAATGGCTAATTGGCTTTTTCTTTTGCTAATGAACGATGGACTCGAGGGATGGGCTGCAGCCCCGGGCCCGTAAGTTGATACTGGAGCGCTGTGTGTGGTATGCAAACCTCTCGACGGAGACAGCCTGCTTCCACTCGAGCCAAAGACCCCCCCCCCCAGCCCCTCGTCTCTGACTTTCTCTCACTCGCCTCTCGCTGATCACTGTCTCCCTCATTTGATGGCATGATTTATTTTTTTAGTCCTGCTAGGTTTATTAAGGCCTCTCACGCTCATTGAGTTTTTGTTCGTATTGACAGCCGTCCAAGGCCATTAGAGAAATTCACCCAGTTAAAATTCGACTTGTAAAAGCGATTTTTCACAAAGAAAACATTGGCAATAACCTTAAACTCATTTGATAAGCTATGAGACGATCTTTATTGGGTTCATATAATGTTTATTCTCATAAAGCGTGCAACACTGACTATTTAGGCGAAATGACCAAAACATATTTTATAAACAAAAAAGGTTCAAGCCAGAGGGATGATGATAATGATGAGAGACGCAATGTTTGTTGACGCATAGTGATAGAAATAGGGTTAGTTGATTTTGGTGGACATTGCGCATCTGAGAGAAAGAAAAGTTTGAGTTTGCAGGGGTCTGTGGGGTTAAGGGGGTGGGTGAGGCGGGAAAGGAGGAGCGATTAGAAGAGAGAAAGCCGGAGAGAGTTATTGAGTGATTGGCTGTCGAGTTTTGTTTAGTTGAGGAGCTGCACGAACTCAGTCTTTCCATTTCGTTCTCAAAAAGGGATACAGCCGCCCAGATCAGCACGAAACTTGTGGCAGAAAAAGAACCGCAGCAAAACGTTGATAACGACCACGAATACGCATATTGCTTGGATATTTTCTCGCAAAAACAGCAGGGTTTTGGCCACACCACTTATGTACGCCGAACAGAAGACGATCACATTTATGTCGGATGCGTGATGCTTGAATTATTACAGGTTTTCAGCTGAAGCGAGGCATTTATCTTCAGTTGTTTTTCTTGAAAGTCGTTATTGGTTATTTGGTTTTGCTTTACTTTTTTCTTCTGTCAACGAGCTGTGTTCGTACGTCACAGCTGGACCGATGACGACTGAAAGCTCTCACGGACCCCTGCGGTCGACGCCCCCGACAAGGACCAGTCCGGCGACCACCGCGCTGCATCCAGGACTGATGAACTCGACAGGTAACTTGGAGGAGCATGGCGCAGTGTCAAAGAGTAAAAAGACCAACTCAGGTCTGCGACGCCCGGAGAAACCGCCCTACTCCTACATTGCTCTCATTGTGATGGCAATTCAGAGCGCACCAACCAAGAGACTGACACTTAGTGAGATTTACCAGTTTTTACAAACACGCTTCCCGTTTTTCCGAGGCTCTTATCAGGGCTGGAAAAACTCTGTTCGGCACAACCTGTCTCTGAACGAGTGCTTCATTAAACTACCAAAAGGTCTTGGGCGGCCGGGTAAAGGACACTACTGGACTATAGACCCAACCAGTGAGTTTATGTTCGAGGAAGGGTCATTTCGGCGAAGACCCCGGGGATTTAGGAGAAAATGCCAGGCTATGAAACCAATGTACAGAATGATGAACGGCCTAGGGTTCGGTTCCGCCATTTTACCTCAGAGCTTCGACTATCAACCGCCCACCGGTGCACTTGCGTGCCATAGCAGTGGCTATAACTTGGACCTGTCTGGCAGTGGTTATGAATCAATAAGCAGCGGTCACCACGGCCACGTGTCCCCAAGCTCTAGACACGGCTATATGTCTAGCTGCCCAATGCCCGGGAATGGAGACTATGGCGTGGAAAGCAACACCAGCCCAGTCCCTTCTTCTCCTGCAGTGGCAGGCGCGCTTGAAGGCCACTCGCCGTATTCAGAGAGCACAGCACTGTGGGCTTCTTCAAACTCTCCATACCTAAAACAGCCGAATACCGTCACGAGCAATTCACAGCCAACAGGCCAGCATCCCGGCATATTCACCTATTCTCTGGAGCAGGGTTATATACAGCAAAGCGCGAGAGACAACGCAGACATGTCAGGTAGTTATTAAGCAAATATCGCACATATTCTCTGATACATTTAAGCCATTATTTTTTAATATTATTTGTAATATTAAATAAAACATTTAAGAATAAATGTATATTTTATTAAATGCTATGCCAATAGGCTTGTATCAAATCACAAGTATAGCTAACTAAAGGACAAGCATAAAACTGTCAGAAAACCAAAAATTGGAATACTCAGACTTAAGAGTATAATTGAATTTATTGAATTTGATTCACTATATCAAATATATTATTGTAACAAATGTTTTTGAATTGATGGATGTTAAATTAATCTTAATGATCTCTGCGAACATTAAGTTCAAAAGCTAAATTCATATAGGGTATAGAGGCCTATGGCATATATATTTCTTTGCAATTGGAAAATTTTCAATGTATAGGCCACGATCAATTGTTTGTTTTTTAATTGGTAGCACGATCATAGGTTTATCAAAAAAGTTAATAACAATAATTATTTTCATTATTTTATTTGTTGTAAATATTATTTTTATTGTTGTTTCTATTATTGTGAATACTGCTATTATTATTGCTACTGCTCCAAGAACCGTTATATGTTTATAAGGTTTCTATAAAAAATTTAACCTTATTAACTATTAACAAATAAACCCTAAGACACAGTGTAGGCGATTCATAAATGCATCGATTCACATAAATTCATAAAAAAAAAAAAAAACACTAAAGGCACCAATTCAGAACGGAACACAATAACCTGAAAGCTGTCGGGTATATGATGATTAACAACTAAATAAAAATGCAACCTTTCAAACTGTATGTGCTGAATATTATGTGTATATTTTTCTCACTGTGTATTCCTCTGTTCCCAGTCGGTTTATCGCGCTATCCGACACATTCTTCCCCAGTCGGAGAACGGAAGGACTTCATGCTGAATTTTAACGGGATTACCTCCTTCCACCCGTCTGCAGGCGGATATTATCATCACCACCATCACCATCATCACCATCAGAGTATGCATCAAGACGTCAAACCTTGCGTGATGTAGCCCGCCAGCTGCGGAGAACGTTGCACAAAGAAAAGCACTTATACATGGGTACCCGTGAGGTATAGACCGTTAATGAAGGATTAATGAGCACTCACAAAAGTTTTGGAAATGCATAGCCAGCGACATAAGTTGACCTCATCGCACCCAATGCATTAGAAAGGGTTACACTCATGAAGTCATGGACTGGTCTTTTTATGCCTTGTTTTTACTTTTCAATAGACGTTGAATTTAAGCACATTCAAGTATATTCCATTTAATCTGTACAGTGCAATGTGATGTGAAAGTTAGAAATAAACATTTTAAAGGAAATAAGTGTTTTTTAAGTCTATCTATCTATCTATCTATCTATCTATCTATCTATCTATCTATCTATCTATCTATCTATCTATCTATCTATCTATCTATCTATCTATCTATCTATCCATCCATCCATCCATCCATCCATCCATCCATCCATCCATCCATC
>CAIGQZ010035027.1:9145246-9157984 GCA_903798205.1 Danio tinwini
ATCCATCCATCCATCCATCCATCCATCCATCCATCCATCCATCCATCCATCCATCCATCTATCTATCTATCTAATTAATATACATTTTCCATGACAAATTTAATATCGTAAAGATGCTATAGGAAATGGTGTGGCAAGCCATGTTTTTCAAAAGTCAAAAGTCTTTTCAAGTCAAGTAAAGTCTTTTCATTGTATTTTTATGTTTAAATGATCACGATCAAAGTTTAAAACTCTCCAATGTTAAGACGATTGTTATGAATTGTTTCACCGTATTTTTGCAATAGCGCTTGTCTAACTAAACAACGGGAAAAGTATTAAGCCATGGCCTACAACGAAGTCGTTTTTAAAGACTATTAATGTATGTCATGTTGTGGAACGAAGGATAAAACACGCGCACACAAATATAAATGTTTTTTTTTTTTGTATTTTAACTTGTATTTTACAATTTTGTAATGTTTTTAATTGTTTTAATTCTTCCAGTGATACAATTTTCTTCATTAAAGTTATTATTATTATTATTATTATTATCATTAAGAAATTATTTTTGTTTCAAGACCAAGACAGAAACTGCTATTTTAAACTGTTACAAATTCAATGTAACAACTAGCCTCCGTCTCCCAATGTGAAAGACGTTATACTAGACCTATATAAGTTTAAATAGAAGGCCTATAAAAACATTTAAAATGCATTAGGAATAAATAAACTATACAATTAATTCTAATCTGTATAACGAGGCAGTAAAATCTATCTCTCAATAATCTTAAATCGGAAATTAAAAAATAATAAATAAATCAAAGTGTGCATTATAGAAAATCAAGATTGTTTTATTTACATTTATATTTACGACATTTGTGCATTACATATTTAACTATAATGTAATTTAATTTGGCTGTGGAGCTTTTGGTTTTTACCAATCTTAATGTTTAAACATATAAGATGTAACTTATTCTCCAAATTCATCTGGACAAAATGACAAATTACAGCTGGTGACACTAGTTAAAATATTACGATTTTGGTCAAAATAAACTTTATTTTACTTTCTCCTCGCTATAACGCAATGAACATGTTTGACATTTCCACCTCTGTTTACTAAAGCCAGTTAATTTAACACGTGCAATGATGAACGAAAGATAAAACAAATTCAGTTTCTTTGGCCTTTAAAAGTAAAAGGACGCATGTGTCACTGTACAAATTAAAAAGTTCAACTCACTTCATACGGTTTGCGTAGGCAGTCAAAGCTTTTACACGGTCATCTACCGCCATCTATTGGTGTGCAAATTCATATGACTCCTGTGGGGGAAAAAAAGATTCGGCCGTGAAAAAGACTGCCAGTATGATATCATAAACAAAGCGGCATACCTGGGAGAATTTTGTAAAAAGTACAACAATGAGGCATTTATAGTTACTAATATACATGGATTAGCTAGACTCATCCACATCGATCGAACCTGTCTTCAAAACAAAGTTATCTTCCAAGAAAATAAAAAGCCTCCTTATTAAAGCCGACTGAAGGTATCTACACATACCAGTAAAATGACCTGGAAATAACAATATAAACACAGTAAACTAGAGTCATAAAGGATAGCATGCTGCCAATGACAATATCAAAGCACGGGATAACATTTAGATCTGAACAACACAGATCTCATCCATCGAGAAACTGTCTTTTCGAAATGTATTAGAAGTTAAATGATGAACAGCATTACCTTTTGATTTAAACTTAACTGAAATGTATCTAAAATGCAGACAGAAAACTCAATAGGCACTTAGGACAACCATGGCATGCAGCTCAAAGAGGAGAATAAAAATCCTGAATCAAATAAGTACTGAATTATTTTTGTCTTGCAGAGTTTCATGCTCTTTTTTACATGGCATGAAAACTGTGCACCAGATGTGTTTTTGTATGAAGCACAGAGTTCAGTGCTGATTGGCTGTTAAACAAAGACATATTTAAAGTATGTTCAAGCTTTTTGTAAATGATCTATTCAAGCCTTGCACTGCTAGAATACATTCAAAACTTCAATTCGAGTAATCAGCTTTGAGTGGTGTTTTTTCCATACTGGAGTTGCAATAATTGCATAAATGAACACATTCAAATTAAATATTTAAATAAATATTTTAAGACTCCTAAACTTGTTTCAATTATGATACATTTATGAACCGAGCGTAGAACATTTTAGAAAAACTTTTTTTTCTGTTGATGGAGACAAAGCATAATTGAGGATGTCTTCAAATGATTCAAGAGCAGAATGACTTTCATTAAAGAGATGACTTGCAGGATTATGAGTCAGGACATGTGTTTTAGCTCTAAGGAATGGATTGCATATTTAGTTCATAAGTCTCACACGCGACAGAATCTGGTACTGTGGTTGGGGATGGTGAGCAGAAAAAAAAATTAAGTAAACTGTCGAACCAGCAATTTATTTATTGCCATAACTGTCACTAAGTCAAATGCACCCTTGAGCCATTGATAGCTTGATAAAGTCTTTAAAATCCACATAATCCATAATCCAAGTTCTTCATTTTGCAAAACGTTATTTACTGTGCAAAAGGTTTTTTTTAGGTTTTGAAATTGTTCTTTATACTATGATTTTTAAAAATATTTATATTTTTATATATAACCTATAATAACTCTTTAACTGCCCCACTAAAAAAAAAAAAAATTGGATTGCATTACTTAACTCATAATGTCGCTAGTTAACACACTCAATGCATTTTTTAACACATCCCATAATTTCTAAAATATCAACTTCTACAAAATGATAGATATGTCAGTTTCACTCTTACAAACAAAGGTACAGGAGTTGTCACTGGGGCAGTACCTTTTTAAAAGATACATATTTGTACCCACAGTCCACAGTGGTACCTAAAAGGTGCATATTAGTACCAAAATGTACCTAAAAAGCACCGTTAAGGTACCATTATGGATTTGAGGCACAAATATGTTAAATTTTGAAAAGGTACTGCACCAGTGACAGCTCCTTTATTTCTGATAGTATATGAAAAATCGGAAAATATGAAGTGTAAGACCAATATATTCAAAATATATTCAAAATAAAACATTTTTTGGATACTAAAGCAAATTTTTAATTATTGAAGTATGCCATAAAATATTTCAGATTCTCATTTAACACATTTTCTCGTTGTTGTTGTTTTTTTTTTTAATAAAATCAAGGTCAAGTTTAGTAGTGCAACAGGATTATGTTTGTTGGATTTGTTTGTAAACCAACAATGCTGTGTGTGTAAACCATTATTAAAAACAGTCATGCTTTATATGACTTTAACAGTCATTATTTAAAACAGTTAAAATATGGTCAGCCATTTGGTAAAGCAGGCAGATAAAGGGATAGACTATATAATATATATGCCTATAACTTTACATAAAAAGTTTTCTGGGGAAGCAAAAAAGGCTCTTCTTATGGAATCACCTTTTGGTTCCTCCTTTCGTTTTTAAGAAGCTACTTCACAAGCTGTGACTAGTTTAAAGTTTAATCTGAAATTCCAAGTTTACAATTGTTTTATATTCCTTTCATTAACAGAGAAAGGGGTCCCCCCAGTGGCAATCAAACAGAATACATGATTGCATTTTATTTTTAGGCTATTATTATAATTATTATCATCCGATTCATCTTTTATAACTCTAGAAAACACAGTTTGACTCAGCAACGAGCTCACATTGATGTTTGGGATAGTTTATTTAGCCTGAATGAAAAATCAAAGCACAGGATAACAGATCTGAACAGCACAGATCTCATCAATTTCATCAAGAAATTCATTCAAGAAAGTCTTTACGAAATGTATTAGAAATTAAAAGATGAACGGCATTACCTTTTGATTCAAAAGATTTAGTTATCGTTTATAACTCTAGAAAACACAGTTCAAATCAGCAACGAGCTCACAGTGATGTTTGGGATGGTTAATTTAGCGTGAATGAAAGAAAAAAAAATATTTTATTATTTTTTAAATTTGGCCTCATGATAAGCCAACTTTCTTAAAAAAGGCCATACATTAAATTATATAGCCTTTTTAGTAAATAGTGTTTTTTGAGCCAGAGTCAAAGTAAAGTGTGTTATACTCTATTATCTTTACGAATGATGTCCCAGCATACAATAGTAATTGTGGTGAACTGAACTGTATTAAATACTGTAGTATACAAAAAACCTAAACTGTGTTGTATTGTAATATAATATAATAAACTTATAATTGTAGAAATCTATAGTATAGTCACTGTTTTTAATGCCATAGTTGCTTTTACCATATCAACTATATATAATTAACACAATTGATTAGGGAAGAGTGGGGACGAAAAAGTGGGGCAGTTGCAACAAGACTAATTTCTCCATTCAGGTCAGGAATGAGCTAGAGTGATGATATTCATACTACATATTCTCAATTAGACCCTCATTTAATTTGAGAAAAATTAGCCACATATGACCATTCTTTCAGTATAAAACTCATTTTTAGGTAAAACAAAAAAATAAATATATAGTGTAGAGAAAGAGTGTAAAATTTAGAGGTCTATGTATATATATAATAATGTTCAGAAAATTTCTCATACTGTCTAATCTGTTTTCATGAAACCTTATTTATTTGTATTATTTAAATCACTGTTTTCTTAGCTTTAAATAGGTATAGCTATCAAGCTATTGTATTCCCCTAGCACAGTTTAATCAGGGTTCACAGAGTTAGGACAGCTGCAACAATTACAAAATTCATTTAAAGCGCCATATAACAATGTAAATTTTAATTTGATCACAGTTTCGGTCTAATTTAATAAAAAAATGAATTATTTGATTAATTGGTTCATTTCAAAGTTCAAAAAAGTAGTTACATAAAGGTTTAGTCTAGATTTTCAGTAAAAAAATATTTTTGTTCTCGGTTGTTTTTAGGCCTGACAATTGGTTGTTGCTTGTTATTTTATTAAGTCTGTATTTAATTAAGTCTGTATTTATACCTCGAATTTAACACATATAACAATTTAAATTTACTCTTTTTTACCAACAATTAAAAATAAAATCCATCCTGATTTTTTTTTTTACTATTATTACATTTTAATGAATGTCCCCCTGCTCAGGGTCAGTTGCAACGTTTGATTTTGACCGTTCAAGTTTGAATTCAGCATACATTGTTATATGTACACATATAGCAATGTGGGTGGGTGTCCAAGATGTCAGTTTATTATATAAAAAATTTGGGTTTCCACAAAAAAATGTCTGAAGGAAAAAACTGAAGGAATTGCAAAAAGTGATGCAACTGTCCCCACTCTCACCTATTTCAAAGTAGCCTACTTTATTAAAAACACTTACTGTTTACTATAAATTACTATTTATATTTTTCATATGGGGCTGGAAAAACGCAGGTCCTCGGCTATAAAATACAGTGCTTGGCCTATCACACACCCTAGCATATGAAGAAACAAATAACATCAGTTATTATATAGCCGTTTGGCGACTTCCGCCAAACTTGACCAACAAAAGAAGCGCACCTCTTCTAAAAAACGCTGCTTGGCGTATCTATGGCAATTTTACCTGTCAAACTAAACCAAAGCAAGTTCGACATCTGTTTCAAGCGCTTCTAGGCTCTCAGCAGAAGCTCTATTCAGTTTTAGGCCCACCGGCATTTTCTCTTTTTTTTGTTGTTGCTGTTGTTTACTCGTGTTCTTGCTGCTTGCACAAACAATTTTCTTGGTCAAGCAGCAGCTTCCGGTATATCATGGGCTAACTTTGTCTTTGAATAATTGTATTTTTTTTCTCTTTTTTTATATTATATTTATTTTGATGCCAATATAATGTTGTTATTGCCCTGTATGTTCTATGTTCTAAAATTGCAATAAAAAAAAAAAAAAAAAAACTGGTAGTGAACGCGCAAAACGATTGACAGCCAGTAAACGATGCAAAGGCTTTCTGATTGGTTAAACGCGTAATATTTTGGTCACCGAGGTAGGAGTGCAAATTATTTATATACCTAGGACAAATTTATACCTACAATTTCATAAAAAACGTATCTGTTATAGCACAGTTAACGGATTATTTTTAATCTTAATAGAATCTTTCTGATCAAATTGAGTTTGCTCACATTTCACTCCAGGTTGCGCAAAGTTACGCTGACAAAAAACCCGAACGACAGCTGCCAGTGACATCAGCTCATAAGGGGCTTCATACACCTCATGCTTATGAATGATGCTGTTTCTATGCAGCTGGCGATATGGAACATTCCTTTTAGTGCATTAGCTGATTGCATCCCAAACCCATTCGCTGGAGCAAACCGCATTTGTTTGAAGAAGTTAGTGTGTGGTCCTGCCTGTTCGCGTGCAGTCTGACATCTGTGGACCAGTGCAGAGTCCCGGGCTACTATTCTCCAAACGCAAAAGGAGCGCTAGAGATTAATTTCTTATCGAGAGCTGTGTTGGCACCATGCTGCTGCAGACCTTTAAGAATGGAGGATGAAATTAACACTGACAATGTACACCATTTTGTGCCGTTTTGCTTTAAGTCATAGCCCTAATAGAAATAAATAATTGTAAACATTATAACATATAATTGAAATGTTTTACATGTGGCGACAAAGTGGTTAGTCGTTAGCACTGTCGCCTCACAGCAGGAAAGTCGCTGGTTCGAGCCCCGATTGGGTCAGTTGGCATTTCTGTGTGGAGTTTGCATGTTCTTCCTGTGTTCGCCCACAGTTCAAAGACAGGTTAATTGAATAAGCTAAATTGGCCCTATAGTGTATATGTGTGAATGAGTGTGTATAGGTGTTTCCCATTGACGGGTTGCAGCTGTACGAGCATCCGCTGCGTAAAACATACTGGATGGATAAGTTGGCGGTTCGTTCTGCTCTGGCGGAGAGGAGTCTTTTGTGCTCTGGTGAGCCCTGATTAAAAAAGGGACTAAGCTGAAGAAAAAATTAATTAATGTATTACAGGTGTCTAGGTATAGTAGCCCAAAATTCAACTGGCACATCCTATAAGATGATAGATCACTTAACATTAAATGCAAGAAAATAAAATAAACAAAAAAAAAACTAAAAGAATTAGCAAACTATAAGTTTTAAATTAAACAGTTTCGCAGTTTAATATAATGAACCCGTATTCATGCATAACAAAAAATAGTTAATAGTCAAGACGCAAATAATATAAAATTTCTCGTTGTGTAACTTACAGTAGCTATATTTGGCCAAATTGAATAACAAAATGTTGATTGTGCTAAAAGGCCACAAGAGGGCGATCAAATACAAAAACTCAAATTTAGCAGGTGAATTGTCAACTTACAAGAAGAGATGGGCTCATGTCTTGCTCATTGCACAGTGCTGAACTGGCCTATTTTTTTAATGACCTAAAATAGCAGGAATTAAACTAAGCAAATTTAGAATTAAAATTGATTTTTTTTTCAATTTATTATTAGGCCTATTAATAATTTTTATGATTTTCTTTTGTTGTTGTTTTTGTCATTGTATTTGTTTTATTATTACAACTACTACTATTATTATACATATGTGTTTATTTTTACGCAAATTTACATTTAGAACTATATAAAACACCTAAGTGATGCAGTTGTTTAGGCGGTTGTTACGTGTGTGATGCTTTGTGGCATTTCCTTTTTTGTTTTATTTGCTAAATAACCAATTAAATTATATTAATATATTTCACAGAATATTACATTAATATAATTATTTCATTTTATCATAATACTACAAGCCTACAAACTGAAAAAAATTATATTGAAAGATGAACTAATGATTCATTAAATGATTATCTTTATATTTCAGTTTTGTCTATCTATATATTAATATAACACAGCTGTTGCTTTTGTTTTTATAGAGTTTAATAACTCAGTTGATTAACTAGCTATTGATCCGACAATTTTCTCTTTTTATGCACATAACGGGAGTAACAATTTTATTAAGCTGCTTCCCTTACATTGTTTTTTTTTCGTCTCATGATTTACTTTTACGTAAAAGAGCACAACAATTAACTTCTTTTTAAAATGTGCAACCTAAAAGCACATAAACGTACAATAATATCAACAGTTTATTTAATTGACCGTTGACCCTTTTCATTAAGACTATTAAAATGACACTTTTAGGTAATATGCTCTTCATTTTGTCAAAATAAAGACAAATGTCACAATCGGTGCGTATTATCAGAGGAACCCTAAAGCTAAATTATCTGTAGCGATTTAACTTAAA
Source organism: Danio tinwini (assembly GCA_903798205.1). NCBI lineage: Eukaryota > Metazoa > Chordata > Actinopteri > Cypriniformes > Danionidae > Danio > Danio tinwini. The sequence continues at coordinate 9,153,431 of CAIGQZ010035027.1, forward strand.
GCAGCACTGGATTACACGCACTGACACTATCTAAAAAGCACAATTTGGGTGTTTTTAAATTAATTAAATAATTCATTCATTCATTGTTTTGAGGTTTTTTTTGTTTTGTTGTTTGGAAGCACCAAAAACAACACTTTTGTTTAATTTACGCCTTTGTTCTGCAGAGATGTCACTTCTCTCCCAGGCAGCACATTTGTTTCTAAAAAAAACAAACAGCGCTTGCTTCACCCGCAATATAGTGCCAAATGATTGAAATAAATCCTGACACCTGAATGAAAACAAGGAGCTACTCCTGCTTGACTGACAGACTGCAACTCTGTTAAGGCCTATTTAAATGTATTATAAAACTGTTTTACCTCGAGCCTTTATTATTGGCCATTTGCGTTTTGTTTTTCAAAATTACCATTTTAAAATAAATTTCCATGACAGCGAGTTTCAGCGATTAATTTAACGTGCTGTATCTTGATGATGCATTTTCTCGTTTTCTGTCATTATTTCTACATTTTCGTATGTTTGCGTCTCACTTATCCTTAACTCAAGGGTAGACTATGCCCACAGGGAAAAAGGTCTTCGGGTACAGTCTTTCCACAAACAGCTCTCGAGTTCTTATTGGTCGCGAGAGGAGATCTGGGAGGAGCGCCCTGCACAGCCAAAAGGCAGAATTGGTAATTCGGTGAAAAAGTCCCTGTGAAGTGACGGATGCGGGAAGTTCACAGGTTTTCCCTTTTCACTGACTTCTCCACGCAAGACATTTGCTCCTCATTCGCCTGCACAGCGAAGAGCTGAAATCCGTTTGAAAAGACACTTTGGATGACTGTTTTGAGACAAGATACTGAAGGAAAGGGTGGAAGTGACGAACTTTGGAATGCTTTGATTTTTTTTCTCTTCTCGAATTTAATTCAAGCGTCTGCCTAGTCTTCACTTTACTTTTCCACTGTTCTTCTGCAGTAGGACTGTACTGGAGAGAGGGGTACGATGCAGGCGCGCTACCCCGTGTCTAGCCAAAGCCCTCTAGGCGTAGTGCCTTATATCACCGGAGATCAAGGCTTTTACCGGACCGCGACCGCTGGTGGATATACCGGTATGCCTGCGCCGATGAGCATGTACTCTCACGCCACGCACGAGCAGTACCCAGGCGGCATGGCTCGCGCATATGGACCGTATGCCCCTGCACAGCAGCCCAAGGACATGGTGAAACCTCCGTATAGCTACATCGCGCTCATCACCATGGCCATCCAGAACTCCTCCGACAAGAAGATCACACTGAATGGGATCTACCAGTTCATTATGGAGCGCTTTCCATTTTACCGGGACAATAAGCAAGGCTGGCAGAACAGCATTAGGCACAATCTGTCACTTAACGAGTGCTTTGTGAAAGTGCCAAGAGATGATAAGAAGCCAGGTAAAGGCAGCTACTGGACTCTAGACCCGGACTCTTATAACATGTTTGAAAACGGCAGCTTCTTGCGACGGAGGCGCCGCTTTAAGAAGAAGGACGTGCTGAGGGACAAGGAGGACCGGGATCGGCAGGGCAAGGACAACCCGGGACAGGCGTGCGAGCAAGACGCCCAGCAGCCAGTGAAGCTCCGGGATATAAAGACGGAGAACGGGGCCTGCACGCCCCCGCATGACAGCACTCCACCCCTCAGCACCGTGCCTAAAACGGAGAGCCCAGACAGGAGCGGTGGGAGTGCTTGTAGCGGGAGTCCGCAGTCGCAGACGCCGCAGCAGGCCTTCAGCATGGATACAATTATGACAGGACTTCGAGGGTCCCCGCAGCACGCGGCAGAGCTGCCTGCCTCTCGCGCTGCTCTGCCGGGCTCGGTCTCTCTGACCTACTCGCCATCCCCTCAGCCCGCCCATTACAGTCCTCCATGCGGCCAGCCGGCCACCTATCATTGCAACATGCAAGCGACGAGCCTGTACACAGGGGACCGCGGCCACGGGGACGACACTTTACCGGAATACACAAACACAACAAACGCCTCCTCTATCTCGCACCCCCACCAAAGCTCGAGCCAGGAGAGCCACCACTTGCAGCAGAACCGACTCGCACCCTGGTACCTCAATCAGTCTGGAGAGCTGGGACACCTGAGCGCGAGCTATCCCGGCCAGCAGCAGAACTTTCACGCGGTGCGCGAGATGTTCGAGACGCAGCGGATTGCTTTGAACAGCTCTCCGGTGACCGGAAGCAATAGCTGTCAAATGGCTTTCCCGTCCAGTCAGCCACTCTACCGGGCTTCCGGAGCCTTTGTATACGATTGCAGCAAGTTCTGACCGAAAGTTTAATGATTTTCTAAATTGTTTAATATATATATTCGTATTATTTTCCATAATGTGTTTGTAATTTAAGGTCAGTCAGTGAACTCGGGCTGATATGCGAGTTTGTGTTGGTAAGTAGGATAATTCCGCTGCACATAAACATTCTCTCCCTGCTCGTCCATCAAGGTGTAGATGAAAAGAAAATGTGTTAATTTATTTCATGTAAGAGCAGATGGACCAACTTTGCCAAGAAATGTCTTAAGTATTTATAATCAATTCAGTATAGAAAGGTAACGAGTGTACAACTGAGTTACTGTTTTTCTTATACTTTTTGAAAATATCTAAAGTTACTATTTGTTTAATAAATTGTCGCTTTGTTGAAGTTAAACTCTCGAGTGATTTATCGATTTGTAATTGCCTGTTGAATCCATTATTTATTTGAATCATGCCAAGGCTTGTTATTGATTAGCGGCCACAAAAAACACGGGATATTTTTAAACTGTGTTTAAACATAGGCCTAGTTTGCAAATGTTTGTCAATTTTACTATTTTCTTAATAATAATAATATTCAGCTCTTAATAAGACATTCGTTGGACAGGGGGTGGGGTGGGGGTCAAAGGTTTGAAAACATCTGGAAATTATTTTTTCACTTACGCGTGCACAGAATACTTAAATTATTAGCACACACTAGCATTTTAAAACTGCATCTATTTAAAGACCGAAGCATTTAAAAATAATGTAGCTATTTTACAATAGCCTTAAAAAAATAAGAGTCCAACTAAAAAAGAATCTAGCACTTTTTTGTTTCCATTTCTTTCACTTTTATCGCCTAAGCTCGAGAGTGGCCTAATTGTCGTAATTTGTAGCTACAAATTGATATAGGTCTATAAATTTCCTGCAATTTTTCGACTAACACTTTCAAAACAATAAAACATTTGTGATGTACAAATGTGCTTGTAGTTTTAATATAATGTGCAATTTTATTGCGATTTTTTTAGTGCTTTAGTTGAGCGTTTTGCTGTTTTTCAGCTGTTACAACTGCTGGCACACTGGAGTGGACTCCACTTTTGCAATCTTGTGGAATGTAGACAACCATTGTCTTTGGTAGAAGTTTTCATTTGTAAACACATAATAGATTAAAACACAGATAAACAGCAGATGAAAGAACTGCTGCAGGCCAGACACGTTGAGCCAGCCATGTAAAATATGGGCTTGATAAATCAAATGATTAATTCAGCCAGAATATCCAAACAAAGCATTCTGTTTGGAGTCGGTTATTTGTTGGTTTCAACGTTGACTTTTACATACTGAAAATAAACAAACACGTTGGTTAATATATATTCAAAGGATTTAACTCGGGCCAAAATCAAGATATGGGCACAATGCAAACGAATTATAATTTCTAGTGTAGCCTAAGCGAACTTTGATGCTGCATATTCAGCAGTATTTTAATAGGCCCGTGCAGCTGCGAACAGCGAGTACGACAGTGCACGCTTGTAGGCTATTTATTTTCTGTATAATTGGCCTTGTAAGTGTTGAGATGGTTTTATTTATTTTATAAACCGTATGTTTAAATAAAGTTTGTGTGTGACCGATTCAGCGACACGGTTTAAACAGGACTCAAGTATAAATCGAGAAACAACAAATTAGGACATTGTGGTAGAGAGAAGCAATAAGAAAAGACAGAAAGGAGGAATAAAAGAGAAACGCCGTGAATGTGCTTTACAGCGTTGAGTAGCCTATCTGTGCTAGGGTCTGCCAGAGGCGATTTGACTTTGTATGAAGGGCTTAAGTGGCAAATGCATTACAGGTGCGAACGCGGGCAGTGTTAAGGCTCGTGCCAGTAAAAAGGTGTCTTTGTTGTGATCAGCTGTGTGCAAGGGGAATACTATACAGCCGAGAGAGCCTTCTGGTATTAATGTGGCACTGGTATTAATGTGGCACGTTTGAATCAGATGCAGATCTCATAACACTTCCACGAAGAGTGTTTGTTTGTTTGTTTGTTTACTTTAAATCGATGTGTATCATGCATAATATCCTGTCTTTTCGCTTGCTGGCATATTCTGCGTCCTTTTTTAAGGTCGTTAAACAGATACAGAATCATTAATTAAATTAATAGTTTATTTATTAAAGCAATGCATTTATGTGAGGTGCTTATTTTTTGTTTGCTAATTAAAAAGACTGCTTGTATTAAATAATGTGGTGACACTAAAATTAATAATAGCATGCACACAATATATGAAATAAAATAATTAAAATAATAATTAACTAACAGTTATTGATGAAACTAAT
>CAIGQZ010035027.1:9167223-9179994 GCA_903798205.1 Danio tinwini
CCACGCAAGAGTGCCAACACACATACACACGGTTATGACACATGGCATAAACTAAAGCAATGCTGGTAGACACAAGCTACTAACATACTCTGAGAAACAACAATATGGCACAGGATTATATTATTAATGTTATATATTGTTAATTTTACATTGATTTATGTAATGCTTGCAAGTGACTGGTTGGAGATTATCATATAAACAAGCTTTACTCAACTGCAACAACAGCAACAATTTCCAAGCATTCCAAAAAAACAGCAAGTAACGCATTGAATTAAACCTAACATTTAGCAACTGAGTAGAAATTTTATTTTCTAACACAGACTCCAATTATCTTTATTTACAGCTTTGAAAATACATTTTTAATGTGTTTTTTTATTTAAGTGTGGTGCAAAGGAATATAAAAAAAATAATTTTACTCATGGTATAATCCTGAACATCACAATTTATATGTACTCATCCCTTCTTTTCTGAAAAATTATATTGGCAAAAAACACAAAATAAACAAGAAGTAAATGCTTTTTTGGTGTTATTTAAAAATCATTTACAATATCATGTTTAATTCAGTGTGTTTCTTTGTAATAATCTGTGAAATTAACTACAATTTTAGAGATATATTGGTCACATTCCCATTATTTTGACCCATTTAAGATAATATAAAAAAATATATATAATATAAAAATTAAGGGGATAAAATAAATCTTTTTACTGTACTGTAATTAATTATAGCACTAATATTTACCTCATAACATTTATCTCCTAATAATTTTCAAACAGCAACTCATAAAAAAACTTCTGCTTGACCTTGCTTTCAGTATTTCACATGTTCTACTGTTACGACTTGATAAACAGTGAATGCCACAATTTATATGCAATTCATTCAAGTCTGTGTGATGTTTCAGCCGCCCAAACCCATATCCCAATATTAATTTTATTTCAACATATGGTGTAGCCTGAATTAAAATAACTGTAAAAATTATTAGAGCAATCAATGATTTTAGAAAAAGACAAATCCTTCAAAAATGTCCTTCATTCACCTTTGTCCATTTCCATATGTCCATTAGAACAATTTCCAATGAATCTTTGTTCAGAGGGAAACTTAAGCTACAACTCCTAAAAAGCTTTTAAGTTGGGAGAAAATTTATCCTATCGTACCTGTCTGGTGTCTTGTTATTTATCGTTGATGCTGTCTGGTATGTTGGATGTATTCTATGTAGTTTTATTTCTATGTAGCAATTATTTTTGATAATTTGCTTTTAGGTTTGTACTAGGATTGTACGATTGACTGGTACTTCGGTAGCACATCGATACTATGGCTCCAAAATACTGGCGGTGCCACTGTAGTTTGTAAACAGTAATATCGTCAATAACGTTTCTACAATATGTTGCATATGGAAAAGTCACTAAAATGCTCAAACGTTTGTACCAGCAAATAATCAATAGACTACTTTATTTTACATTCATTTAAACTGTCTGCACATGGGTCAAAGTTTGCTGCAGTCATGATGATCAGATGGCGTGATCAATGATTTAATTTTTTTATTATTATCATTATTATTGCAATAACAACAAAAAAAGTCACAGTATATACAAAAAAAGCAGAGAACGTCTGTACAAATAATACGTTTTCAATAATAAGGGAATTAGATTTAAGTATTATGACATAAAATACAGTATTTCTGACAATTTGCTTATTTCATAGATTTGAGTTATGAATTAATACAGTATTGCTATCGTACTTGGTATCATGATACTTCAACTGGTATAGTATCGTAGCCTGAATTGATGGTATTGTGACAACCCTAGTTTGTACAGCACAATGGTCAACAACTGTTGTTTTGTTGCGCTTTATAAATAAATAAACTAAACTTTTAGTGTAATTATCTTTAAAAATATAAAATAAATAATAAAGATAAGGTTAAACTAAGGATATTTTTAATTTGATGTAATTTTATTATTTGTTTTGATAAAATCAACATTATGCCACATGCAAACGTACAGAACGCAAAATCTTCCTTCAGTGTCGTACTTCTCACAACTAGCAATTCAATATAGTCACACCCTCTCCTCCCAAAAAAACTAAACAAAAACCTTCATACCTAAAAATCAAATTAATCAAAATTCACCTGTTTACTGGGACTCTTTACACTTGGCTTATTTTTAAAGTGTTACATTCTGGCCTGTCTTTCTTTTTTAAAAGCTCTTTCGCTCTCTCTTTCCCCTCCGTGGGGCCCAGGGTGGTTCCGCTCAGTCAAAGTCCTTCAGGAAATACCAGAGAGTAGGCCAGGGGAGAACGAACACCCCTCTCTCCCTCTTTCTTTTTTCACTTCTCTCTCTCTCGACAAGAACAGAGTAGCACGGTAAAAAGAAAAACGTCCCGGGGTGCAAAGTAAAAGGACCCCACGTTAAAAAGTGCCATGTAACGTTATGAAAGTGAGTTAAGCTCCGCCATAAAGCGTGATGGAAATAAAAGTGGATGTATATACGGTCATCGTGAGGAAAGGCTGAACGCAAGAGCAGGGCTTTATTGCAGGTTTGAGTTGCACCTGGCAACCCGCCAGACTCTTTACAACATCATTCACACTCAACTTTAACAACTCTGACCTATTACACTGCATATCACCGTAAAGCTGTCATGCAGAGCCAGCCTCTCAACCACAGCAACTATAACACCCAGAAAACCCCAAAAGACTGCACTACCCATAAAGCATCACGACAGACGACCAGCGGCTGAAGCTGCTTTCATAAATCTACAGACGGGCCGCTGATCCGACGGCCTGAAATAAAATGGATCTTGCATTCAAATTAAAAGCAAAGCTGCAGGTAAGTGATGATGCAGCTGTGTTTTGCATGCTGGTACTATGACGCTCAACATGGGTCAGATAAGACAGACTCCTGCATTCACAGAGTGAGGGCCTATGTGTGTGTGTTGATCACTACAGGATGCTTTTTATCTCGGTCCTGACCTCTGCCACAAAGCAGATAGCATCAGCCCATCCTGATCCTTGGAGTGAAAGGTCAAAGCCATCTTTCATTCCAGCAGAAAGCAAACAACAAGCATGTGCTTACATGTTATGTTAATACAGCGTGCAGGTACGTAAATGTATTAAAATACATGCGTCAATTGCACTGTGTATTGATTTATGATGCCATTTTTGTACTCGTGCACTGCAGTTTGCATAGGATTGGTTTGCATGGAAAAACAATGGGTATGACAAACAGCTTTATGGTAATATGGGATTTTTAATTTGATCAAAACAAATACCTGGATATTCAAGTTTATGAATGCTGAATAATAATCAACAACTATATTAAAGCATAATGTAATTTTTTGAATATTATAATTAATTATACAATAGCAAAAATATTTTTTATAATAATATTTTGACAGAAAATATTTCCGATTGATTTCCAAATGTTTTCTATCATAGATTAATTATTATTATTATTATACAATAATGATAAATATAAATATTAATAGATATATAAACTAAAAACAGACAATAGGTAATATAATATATAAAAATAGTAAACCTAAAAAATTTATAAAATAAAAACATTTTAAGATGATGAAATTTAGACAATAATACAATTAAGAAATGAGTATTTTCTACTATCATATTATTATTAACAAGAGCAATACCATAAAAAATAAGACTAATATTTTATTATAGTATTATTTATTATTATTTAAAATAAAATTAAACGTATAGTAAAATAGTATAGCGTGCAAGTATGCATATGTATTTTAATGTATCTGTCAATTGCACTGTGTATTGATTTATGATGTCATTTCTGTACTTCAGAATACACTGTAGTTAGCTTGGGATTGGTTTGCATGAAACAACAATGGGTATGACAACAGTTTTAGGGGAATATGGGATTTATAACTGATTATTGAAGTTTATAAAATGCTGAATAATTATCTGTATATTATATTATAATACTGTATTAAAGGATAATGTAATGTTTTTGAATATTATAATGAATTATGCAATAGAAAACATAATTGTTATAATAATATTTTGACAGAAAATATTTTCGAATGATTCCCAAATGTTTTCTTTTACAGATGAATTCTTCTTCTTCTTCTTTTTCTTCTTCTTTTTCTTCTTCTTCTTCTTCTTATTATTATTATTACTATTACTATTATTATTATTAAATACAGTAATAATAATAGATAAATAAACTAGAAACAAATAAAAAAGTGGTAATATAATATATAAAAATAGAAAACCTAAGAAAAAAGAACAAAACAAGATCCACCATTTCAAGATGATGATGATTATAAAACTTTAGACAATAATACAATTAACAAATGACTATTTTCTACCATTGTACTATTAACAAGAACAATACCATAAAAAATAAGACAAATATTTTATCATAGTATAATTTATTATTATTTATAATAGAATTAAATGTATAGTAAAATAGTATAATAGAATAAAAGGTAAAGTAAAAACATTTTCTGTAATTTTATTATCATTATCAACAATATTATTATTATTATTAATATCAACTAATCAATAAAACTATGGAAATGCATATAATTATTGCCAATACTTACAGACTTGTCTTTATTTTATATAAAAGTCTGTAAATTTGCAAGTATTAAAGTTCTTATAAACATGAAAAGTGACATTGACATGCAGGACCTTTTGTGAAGACATTTCAAGGGATATTAGATTTCATCAAGTCAGGATGCCTGCACCACTCAGCAATAACAATGGGCAACAAAAGAACAAAGGTCTCCAATCCAAGCCTACAAGAGAGACATGTGTAATGTATCTTTGAGTAGCCGGAGGAAACATGTTGACATATGTACCACATCATCCTAATCTCTGATAATCCCCATAATTCCATCATTATGTTGTGGCAATTCCTTAGGGTCGCCAAGTCTGTGAGTTAATTTGATGAAATACACACATGCTGAACTGCAGCCTGCACAGCTTGTGCGTTTCGTCTATCATCAGCATGCATGCTCACACTTACACTTATTTACTGTACATTGCATTTATATTCCTGGCAGACAAATCCTGAAAGCATTCATAAAAGCTTTACTTCTTATTTTCAGTAGTTCCAGTGGGACACTCCAAAAAAACAATGGTTCCCAGAGGAGGTTTTCACAGCAATGCAATCGAAGAACCATTTGGGTTCTTGAAGTTGTCTAGACTGACATTTGTCCTCTGTGCCAATATAGCACTTGGAGCTTAGCAGAAATACAATGAAGAACCAGTTGTTGCAAGTTTGCCGTGCCACATCACATCACCTTTAGTGTAGACAGTCATTGATTAAAGTTGGTTCTATCACTTGCTGTTTTCGCAGCTGACATAGACACGGTATTAGCTCTTGCATGCATGACTTCCGAATGACAGTTTCAGAAAAAATTGTCAATCTATTCCTTATTGTCATTGAACATGAAATACTTACAAACACCAGACTTTGATTAAGCTGAAGTGCTGACATTTTATCCCACCCCTCAGATTATGCTACCAACACTGTATTTGAATGGTTCTGAGATTGGTGTTAAGGTTATAGTGGTATTACATCCTCATATCACACCACTCCATATCAAATTGTATTCTGAGATATCACAATCGGATAGATAACATACATTTCGGCTCTGGCTTCAATTGACTTCTAACTTTTTGTTTGTTTGTTTGATTGTTTGTTTGTTTGTATGTTTTGTGTAGAAACATGAAAGATGGCTACACCTTCAGAACAAGAGGTGCAGTACAGATAATGTTCACATCCACAGAATTAAATAAATCACAATTATTTTCTGAATAGATTTAGCTTCTTTAAATTAAAGATCAATTCAAATCAAAGTCTACAGAAAAGCCCTATGAAGAACTATTATAACAACCAAATGATTCCACGAATATTAATGATACTTTTCGGAACCACAGATTCCAATAAAGGCCTTTATTTTAAAAGTGTACAGTGTCAAAAGTCATTAGTTCCCTTTTTTATTACACTGTTATTTATTTTTAACAGTTCTACTGCATGCAGCTTTAATGAGGCTGCATGTGTTTGAGTGATCATTTATAAATAATAATCTGACAGGGGGCAACAGATAAAAATTATAAATAAATATAATAACATAATATAATAAAATAAATAAGTTGAGTTAAAGGGAGTAAACCCACTCAAAACTGTTTAGTTCATTCATTCATTTTTTCCTCGGTTTAGTCCCATTATTTATCAAGGGTCGCCACAGCGGAATGAACTGCCATCTTATCTAGCATATGCTTTATGCAGCGGATGCCCTTCCAGCCGCAACACAGTACTGGAAAACACCCATACACTCTTGCATTAACACATATACACTATGGCCAATTTAGCTTATTCAATTCACCTATACTGCATGTCTTTGGATTGTGGGGGAAACCATAGCACCCAGAGGAAACCCACGCCAACGCGGGGAGAACATGCAAACTCCATACAGAAATGCCAATTGACCACAGCGGAGGCTCGAACCAGCGACCTTCTTGTTAGTTCACTTATCTTAATTTTATAATTATGAACAATTGTTTTAATTGATAATATTAGGGCGACGGGTTTACTCACTTCTTTAAGTAAAGTCTACTAATAGCTTTTTCTAGCATACTCTTCCCTATAAAATTGCAAAATATAATTTTTGACAAAAGAAAAAGTTTTATTTTGAGATCTGCACACAAATTCAGCAAGGCTAGATATTCATAAACGAGTTACTAAACCAAGTGACTCCTGTAAACTCTGTGACTGTGGAGTTTGTTGCATAAATCAAAGCTTTTTTGCTTTCATTATGCCCTCTCCCGTGCTCCCTTCTCTCTATCTATCTCTATCTCTCTCTCTCTCTCTCTCTCTCTCTCTCTCTCTCTCTCTCTCTCTCTCTCAAAATGAAAAAAGCAATGAAAAAAAGCCATGAGGGTTTCCTGGGGACTGTCTGGAAAATAAAAAGTGAAAAAGAAAAAAAAAAGCCTTTGGCTAACTTTAGTACTCCTTCCCTAAAGTGCCTCATAAAAATTGTTTAAATCAGCATCCGAAAGAATGAAATGGATGTGCAAATTCATATTCGCTGAAAGGCAGAGCGGGGACCGCAGGGTTCACGCAGCGGTCTTCAGCAACCGTCTGGGGGCCACATTCATCAGTTCAAGTCTTCACCATTAAACCCCCTCAATCAGCTAAAAGACAGAGCGCTCCGGTTTGATGTGTTCGTTATTGCACCCAAGTCTACTGTATATGTATGTGAATAAAAGAGTGGAAGAAAAAAAGAAAGGCCACTATTTATTTTACCACTCTCTTCTGCTGTAAATCGTAAAAAGTTTGCAAAATTCGCTCTAATATTTCAAGCTTAATTTAAATTGGGGTATTTCAGGCCTTAAAAGTGAGTTAGTGCATGATTTCACTGCACACACACACACAGTTTTCTTTGTCTGTGAGTGAGTGGATGGCGTGTGATGGACAGACAAGGCCAAGCGCATTACCTGCTTTTCTCATTGTGCAGCTAAAACTTCGCATTCCTGCTGGAGGAATGTGAGCGAGTGTGTGTCGACTGAAAGAACACATCCAGTGAATGCGAGACACAGGTTGTGTTTGCAGCAAAGCCATGGATGAGATCCTTTTTTACGCACATGCAGATACGCTTCTTATGAGCTCTCTAAAGGTTATGCAAATAAAGATGGTGATTTGAGTTTCATCATTCGCTTGCAATTTACGCACGTCCAACCGCAAGTTACGTCTGGCATGATAGCTATCACTCAGAGACCTCACTTGTTGATTTTGAGAATGATAATAATGCATAGAGCCATTCATCTAACAGCAATTTTGGGCGTGACGGTTATTTTTAACATTAATGTGGAAATATTTCAGATTTTTATCTGTCAGTAATTATGCATTCATAAATCAAGCAGGTGAAGTGCAAATGAAAACATATAACGATGGGTTAAAAAAGGCAGCAGTTTTTGTGATGACTGATGGGGGTCTTTTTTTTGGATAAACATGTGACACATTCATCCCATCGCTTTTCCGATTAATAGGTGTGGTATTAATGGGTATTTCATCTAGTTCCTTCCTGCAAGCGAACCAAGTTTGCAGGCAAAGAGCACTAAGTAGCTTAATTACGTGTTGGAAATTAAAGTAAGTATCCTTTTTCTATTATATTTCTGCCAGAGTAAGTGAGTTGATTAATTACAGGTGTGATCCAACAGGTTTTAAACATGTACACATGTAGCCTGTGGATAATGCATTTTTAAATCCATTGCAAACATTCGCTCTCATTGACTCTCGTAAGTGAACTGCATCCAGGACTGACACTTCTGCCTCCTGAGGAAGTGCAGTGATTTACTTCCTATCACTGAGGTTAAAGGTCACATTCCCATTTCACCTCCATGTTGATGGATGGCATGTTGGGTTTGTGCCATTGAGGGTTTGTTCACACTTGGTACGGACCCCAAAAAACTGTTAAGAAGAACCTAAAAGTAAAAAAAAATAGGGTTTTACAGCATATTTTTTGCAATGAAACAAAATGAAATATCAACCTTTCAATGGAAAAGTTCAAGTTTGCACCAAAATAGCCAAACCGTTTTTAAGTCTTTGGTGCAAGTATACAGTACTGTAAAAATACTCAAAAATGTCTTTGGTAATGTTTTCAAACATATATAATTGATTTACAAAAGTCACACAAGTGCTAATGTCACATTTGTCACATCCATAATGGAGAGATGTTACACCCATAACCAAGCTTTTTCCTTATAAATGCGAAAATGTCAAATAAAATAAGATTAATCATGTTTGATCTACAGTGAGCCGACTCTTATCCTTTTGATTAGCATCGTCATCATTCGTTTTATTCCCATAATTTCTACAAAGTATTTTGTCTACTGTAAACTTACATACCTTTTTGGTCACACCCTTAATGCATGTTTATTTCCCTTATTTAAAATAAAAACATTTTTTATAGATTGATATTTTTTGATCCCATAACTCTATGAAATAGTTTTGGAAAATATAAACATACGTTTCAATATAATGTAACAGACTTTCTCTGTGAATTTATGTTTTGAGTTTTTACAGCCAATGTCACATCCATTATGCTGGAATTGCTCAAAATCAATACTGTATGCTGCACTCATTTCAAGTGATACATAAAATTGTGTTTTTTTCTCAGAACTCTTGAAAAACAAAATGTGTAAATAAGTCAAAACAGCGATACATTTATTTATATTTATTTACATTATACTACAATTGTAATGTACTGAATTCATTTGGAAAGCAAATTTGAATAAAAATGCCACTTAGCTTAGTTATATCTGAGTCTTCTGAATCATTGTAGTTTTAGTTTAATTGACTAAATTTGATAAAACTTAAGTAGACTACATCTACTCTAGATTTAGTTTTCGCAAATCTAACCAGTTTATTTAAATCTTAATATATTAATTATGCACATCTCAAAAATTATGATGCTCATTATACAATCCTATATAGAGACCTAACTTACAAAACATGAATGGTATTAAGGTTTACAAAATACAGGCAGAGATTTAAGAGTTAGATGCAACATTAGGCCTAAAACGCCTCATTAAATGCATTCTTTATAATAAACCAGCTAGCATTCTTCATTCTTTCAAGCTGATATACTTATTTACATAAATATAATTAAATCTACAGTACTGAGGACGGTACAGATTTATTGTGCTGCTGTCAGTAAAAAAAAATTATGCATGATAGGCTTTACTGATACAGTCAAATGAGGAGTACTTTAAGAAAACAAACATTGTAATTGTGCCAGAGCCACACACTCAAGCACTGACACTGTGTCCAGTTCATCCACAAACAAACAACTAAAACTGTGTGCTAATATGAGACCTATGCAGAGTAGGGATGTCACGGCAAGGAGATACTTACACTGGTAAATGTGCACAATTACCTAATCGGAAGTGAAAGTAAACCACAGAGCATGTTGTGGCAAGTTTAATGTATATGACAGATGTTTTTGCTTGTTTGTTTTGTTTAGAAATATATTGTTTGCTGTTCAACTTAATCCAATTCATCTATTTAACGAATACATTGGCATATTACAAAAAAGAAAATGCTCTGTGAGGGCGAAGATCACCCTTAATGTAATCGGTAAACATTACTGATGGTGTTTTGGCAAACAGCAGAATGCATTTCAAGTGTGCTTCTGATTTATTTATACCCACTCTTAGCTTTTCTTCTCCCACACATTGGCATTTTTAAACATTCAGTGAGAACTTCGCTTCAGGATTTTTGTCTAGTAGTCATCTAAAATGTTGTTGACAAAAACTTGTGAATGAAATTAAGCACTGACTGTGATGCAATAAAAAAAAATATCCAATCCAAAAGTCAATTCTTTTCATGGGTTTCAATTCATTTGTTTGGTGTGCACCGGGGTTCAGATGGCAGTATTTACATTTGTTTAAATTACTGGACTAACAGAACAACCAAACCAGATTCTCGTGTTCATCAAACCAAACCTAGTTAGTAACTTCTACTGATATTTTATAACACTGGCTATGTTGCGAAATCATCAGAAACCTGATCTCACAAATATGTAACAGTATCGGTATCTCAACAACAGATATACATCTTTCTACACATCTTTCTACCAGGGTTTAGATGGCAGCATTTAGATTAGTTTACATTACTGAAGTAACAAAGCAAACTAACCAGATCTCACTTTCATCAAACCAAACCTACCAAGAGTGAATGCAGCCTAAGTATCTTCTACTGTTATTTAATAACACTGGCTGTGATGTGAGATTGTCAGAAACCTGATCCCACAAATATGTAAGTATCGGTATCTGAACAACAGATATACATCTTTCTACAGCAGTTCTTTATAATCGACTAATGTCACTCATCTTCATACTGCTAAAGTCCCACGTCTTTCTGTCTCACCTCCACATGATTCTTTTTTCTCCCTGAAAAAGCTCCTTTGAAACACCCCGGTGACCCACGTAAAGCACATGTGTCTTCGAGAAACCTCTGATCTGTCAACAATCATTTAGTGTGCATGTTTTCTTTAAGGATTTAGTGCCCCTTCTCATTCCTAAATGACCACCCACCACAAACGCATACACAAACTGACATATATGTGTCATATGCAGGTCAGAGTAAAGATTTTCATAATCCAATATTTATTTTTAAGTAATATCCATAAATAGTCACCTAAAAAGCTAACTGCACCATTTTTATCCTACAATTCTCAGTTTATACCACACAATTTTGAGGTAACATTTTATAATTCTGACTTTTATTCTCAGAATTGAAACTTTTTTTCCATACCCTGTTGAAATCTGAACATACTGTAAAACAGAAGAAACACTTGTTAGGTAAGGGTTTCAAAGGAAAAAATGAGTATGTTTACGGATTGAGGATCTCACACTTCCAGACATTCAAGTCATTCTTAACACAGCAAACTCATGCAGAAACGTGCGCCTCGTTGCTAGGAGGTGCATGACAAACAAAAACAATGTGTTCTAAAATTGGTTTAAAATGTCAAACTTGTTTGACATCTTCAGACTGGAAGAAATCACAGCCACAAAGCAAAGTTTCAGGATTGACAACCATATAAAAATATGGAGGGGAGTCCCCAAAATTAGTTTATAGTGTATGTACAGAAAATGACTCACTCCTAAAACTGGATTGATTTACATTTTGTGAAATTATATCTAAATATATAAAAGTAATATTGAATATTGAAATTGAATATTGTTATGATCATAATTGAATCAAAACCATCAGTTCACAAGTGTTGTGTTTGTTTATATTGTCAATGCCATGTTCATTTATTATAAACAACGCTTTTGTTTTATTGCTAAAGATTGTGGCAATGCTTTGGTAAGTGGTTTATTATAACAAATTTAGAAGTGTAATATTCAAGTTTGTTATATCCTTTTTCTACTAAGACCTGGCAACACTAAGGAGTTGAGGTGTACCTTGTCATTCCTATTATATAGAAAGAGAAAACTCATTTTTAAACTCATGATTTACAACTAGTTGTTTAGTTTTGTTGCGTACACATACAAAATAACATATTTTAGTAAATGCGGTTATTTCTGTCTGCATTAATCAGGAGATATTCATTTGTTGAATGTGTTCATCCTATCTGTAAATTATTGAAATGTGTTAAAAAAAATCTAAAAACCATTAAAAATGCAGAAAAATAGAAAAGTGTTATATATTTAGCTGACTTATGTACTTACATTATCTCAAATGTTTCAAAGAATGCAGAGAAATAAGCAATTTTAACCACTGACATGGACTGAATCTTGTGTTATTATGGTAATGACATCCTACTCACTTGATTTCCCATTTTGTATTATATTATATTATATTATATTCATTCATTCATTCATTCATTTTCTTTTCGGCTTAGTCCATTTATTAATCCGGGGTCGCCACAGCGGAATGAACCGCCAACTTATCCAGCACATCTTTTACGCAGCGGATTTCCTTCCAGCCACAACCCATCTCTGGGAAACATCCATACACACTCATTTACACTCATACACTACGAACAATTTAGCCTACCCAAATCACCTGTACTGCATGTCTTTGGACTGTGGGGGAAACCGGAGCACCCGGAGGAAACCCACGCGAACACAGAGAGAACATGCAAACTCCACACAGAAACGGCAACTGACCCAGTCGAGGCTTGAACCAGCGACCTTCTTGCTGTGACGCGACAGCACTACCTACTGCGCCACTGCGTCGCCCCATTATATTATATTATATTATATTATATTATATTATATTATATTATAT
>CAIGQZ010035027.1:9180969-9193263 GCA_903798205.1 Danio tinwini
GTGTGTGTGTGTGTGTGTGTGTGTGTGTGTGTGTGTGTGTGTGTGTGATTGTGTGTGTGTGTGTGTACTCACACAATGGTTTTGCCCACGTGTTTGAAGGCTCTCTCCACAAACTCTCGTACGCTGTGCACTTCCCCGGTTGCAATGACAAAATCCACAGGCTCCTCCTGCTGCAACATCAGCCACATCGCCTGTGAGACAGAAACAAAGATTATTATCATTATTATCAAGCATCTTGCTTTTGAGATGAGTGTGCTCCTTTGGCAAATATCATAAACTTGAAACAAACATTTCTTTATAAAAAATTTTATCATTTTGTGGGCAATGTTTCAAATGTTTGTTAACCCAATAATCAAGAAGATCAACTTAATGTCAAACAAGTTATGAGGAGGATAGTTAATAGCAAGGTTTGTGGTGCAAGATGGACTGGTACAAAGTATTTTGAATACTGTTAATATACTCAAGCATCTCATGGCAGTTCAGAAAGTGAAATTTTTTTGTTAATTCCAGAGGTCAGGGGAAAATACCCTGATTGGCTCAGCTGATAGGAAGACAACAGCAACTCACAAAAAATCACTCATAACAACTGAGGTCTGCAGAAAGGCATCTTTAAATGCATAACTTAAAGCTTGGAGCAGATGAGCTACAGCAGCAGAAAAGCCCATTAGTGTCTAGAATTGCAGATTAACCAAAGGTGATATTTTTATGTGCATTTTAGAAAAATGTTTGGCTTTGGTGAATCTTATATTTATCTCAAAACAAACAATCCTGCTCTTTATTTACAGTTCAGTCTGCTGGTAGTGTAATGGTGTGGGGATAGTTTATTGGCATAATTTAGGTTCCTTAGTACCGATTAAAAATTGTTTAAATGAGATTTGAATCATGGACTTGCAGCCAACAAATCTGCAGCAACGGTGTGTTGCTATCATGGCAAACTAAGGCAAGTTTCCATCACTTTGCTAAATCAATGCCATTCAGTATTAAGGCAGTTCAAGGCAAAAAAAAGAGTTCAATGCGAGTCACCTCAGAAAGTGAGTGTATTTATCATCAGTTGATTGATGACACCAGATCAAGATGCAAATTATATAAAAACCTCAAAAGGAATGTTGGTATAAAAACAGCTTTATTTTCTCAGGTTCATATTTGGGATCAAGTATCAAGACTCCCCCGCATCCACACGACACACACTCAACACAGACACATCTGCTCCCAGTAGGATGTGCTTTTATGTGGTTACGATCTAACACACACCCCGACACACAAACACACATGGCCATCCCCGTTCTGACGTCAACATCAGGCCTCATGGGATGTCAATTGTGGGAATAAAGCACAAAGTTCCCAAGTCCATACAGCCACTACATGACGAGACAAAAGTCCAGACTATATCTAAACAGTGATCTAGATGAAAGAAACAGTGCTTTTGGGGAAATAAATGGTGAGATACTTAAAACAAGATCGCTTGCCAGGAGGTCAGTGGGTGATACTCTTTTGTCTTCTTCCTCTGGTTTTCGCTCCTTCTCTCTCATACACATTTTCTAACTCCAGGGCTTCAGTGTTCAGCCAGTTGGCCAGAGAATCACCCTGTTCCCTTGACAGGACTGCGTTCTTTTCTTCCCCTCAGCTTGATGGAGGGATAAAGACCCCATCAGCACGTTTTATTCGCTGCAGTGGGAGCGCAGCACTTGGCCGCCCAACTCATTCATATTTCACTCTTGCTGCACTCACTTTAAAAAACTTCTCAAACGAGATAACAGACAGACAGACAGAAAAAAATCATAAAATGAAACGTACTGAGAGAACTCACACAGCATTGTGACTAATACAGCTCCGGATTTTATAGCAGCACAAATGGCATTTTCAACACATGTGGCCAGCTCAGAGCTGCGGTTTGATTTTGGCTAATCTGAAATGTAGAATTTTATTAACCTCATTAGGCATGGGTCCATTTTGACTCAAAACAAGTAATGCATAAATTTATTTATTTTTTAAACATGAAAAGATACAAAAATATTGCAGATTTCGTGCCAACCCAGGCTCATTCTGAAAACTTACTGAGCTGGGCGATATGGCAAAAATGCAATCTCAATAATTATTTTCCATATTGAACAATAACGTTATATATTTTGATATACAAGTTGTTAAGGCTTCCAGATTTAAAAGGGTCCCCCACTGAAACCACAAAAATTAATAAAGCCACAAAAATTAGAAGGTCCATTAAATGGCATAACATATTTTTGGATGATTAATTTTCGGTGGCCGAAACACACTTTTAGATTCCAATTGTTGCACATTTCTGCTGTGTGAATGGCTCTTAGATCAATATAGTGTACAAAAGTCCATAGCTTATCATTATTATTGACATAAATTTTATTGTGATTCGATATAATATCGTTTATCGTTTATCCCTAACCGGTAAATACATTTCTGGAAAGAGCCAAATACGTCCCAGAAGGTACGTTTTTGTTTTTGCAAATCCACCAGAGGCCACTGTGTACGCTTTTTGATATCTCAAATTTCTCTCACTAGTGCCATTTGCGCCCGTAAATTCACCAGAGGTCGCTGTCAACTGACTGACTGACTGACTGACCAATTGACTGACCCATCCTCCTCCTTCCCTAAACCCAACCAATAGTGTTTTCAAAAGCACAGATTGACCCGCCCACCCACTTCCCCAAATCCAACTGACAGTTTAAAAAAGCAATTCACAAAAAAAAGTCCTCGCCTGATTTTACCACATTTTCATAGTTTACCACATTCTCACCCTGTTATTTACTTATTTATTTTAATTTTTGGCTTCTGTATTTGTCTTACTTGCTCTCTGGAACCGTTCTTCTCCAGACTCAAACCCCGTTGTCATGGTCAACTCCTCTCTGCGTCTCAAGTCCACTAACGTACATGGCGAGCTAACTGGAAAAACTGGTAACAGCGGGAAAGTAGTTCATAGGGAGGTGAGCGGTCAACTGCTAGCACGAAAAGGAATGCCGTCATACCACCCCGTAGCGTTCGTTTTAAAGACATAATGCAACCATATGAACTTCTGGCTACATAATTCGCGATCTCCAGAAATGTATATAAGGCTACATTTTCAGAATAAGCCTATGTTGGAGTATGCAGTGAGCACCTTTTATGAAAATTATCTAAAATAAAGTTCAATACAGAGTAAAAAAGACAAAAAAATTTTTTCGATTAAATATACAGTTGAAGTCAGAATTGTTAGTTCCACTTAGATTTTTTTTTTAATATTTCCCAAATGATAATTAACAGAGCAAGCAAAATTTTCACAGTATGTCTGATAATATTTTTTCTTCTAAAGAGAAGGTCTTATTTGTTTTATTTCGGCTAGAATAAAAGCGGTTTTAAATTTATTAAAAAACATTTTAGGGTCAAAATTATTAACCCCTTTAAGCTATTTCTTTTTTCAATAGTCTACAGAACAAAGCATTGTTATACAATAACTTGCCTAATTACCCTAACCTGCCTGGTTAACCTAATAACCCTAGTTAAGCCTTTAAATGTTACTTTAAGCTGTATAGAAGTGTCTTGAAAAATATCTAGTCAAATATTATTTACTGTCATCATGGCAAAGATAAAATAAATCAGTTATTATAAATGAGTTATTAAAAATATTATGTTTTGAAATGTGTTGAAATTTTTTTCTCTCTGTTAAACAGAAATTGGGAAAAAAATAAACAAAGGGCCAAGAATTCTGGAGGGGTAATAAATCTGACTTCAACTGAATCTATCTTATAGACTCATATTGTTAAATGATAATGAAAGTACTATTGATTAAATTAGTTTGAAAACTTTTACTAGTATTAAGTTTGAATGTTTTGTTAGTAACAAACAATTAACAAAGATAAAACAGCATCTGTGAGAGTTATTGAAGTGTGCAGGACCTGATCTTGATTTATCTAGTTCCTCTGACAATTGATTTATTACTTGTGTGTTTCCAACATACTTGTGACAAACAACTGATGTCACAGTGTCAGTCACAGAGCAGCTCTCGGCGTCTGTCACACAAACATGAAGAAGACCCATTGTGAAGTTGTTCCTCATATTTTTTTTGTCGAGGAATATTGCACATATGTGTTGTCACATGGAATTCTGGAGAAGATAAACGTCTGGCAATGCATTTTGCCCTGAAGTGAAAACTGCTAGTCATAACAGATTCTTTCTTTAGAAGGAGCACATCGTTGACATCAAGCAGGGGTCACACTTGACGTTTGATATAAACCATATATTACTGCATTTCCTAATAAAACTACATTTTATTTACACAAGAATTTCACTGGCAGTTGGTGACTTTTGATAGCCAATTCTAGAGAATATGCACATGCAAAATATGTACTAATGAAAATATTAGACACTAAGGCTAATGTAGGGAAACTGAGAGGACAATGGCCAAGATAAAGCATTCCATCTTCTCCAATGTGGTATCTGAAGGCCTGTTCCCTCTATGAATTATAAATAGTGATAAACGTACAGTTCTACAAATCATTCTAAATGTATGAGCAACATCATATGGCTAACGATGTGCCATCAAAAGGATACGAGTGTGATATTGTGTTTATACAGCAGTTTGACAGAACAGGTGTGTAATTAAATAAAAACCAACCACCAGTGTGTTAAACACCTTCTGTGTCAAGAACTATTTTCATCTGCCATGAATTCAGACCTCTAAGCTGACAGGTTGACAGCTGAGCAAAAGCCACAGTTGCTAGTTTGAAAATGTTACTTTAAAACTAGTAACAATGAAATGTTGAGTTTCTTTGTTGACGATATTAGTCTATTTTAATAAGTAGAGTATTTTTATGAGACAGAGAAAATTGTAACCTACACTGAAATCACTATCAACACACATGATGCATTCTAATAGCAAATAGTTGTATTAAACACTATTATTAATGTGGTCCTATTATGGATTATAAAAGGTCATAGTTTTGGCAGTCATCAAGAACAGGCTAATATGCACGCACTTTCAGTGACTTCTAATATGCATTTATTTTTACCTAATTATCCCAATGACTCCCGTATTACTTGTTCAATGATTAATTTTTCTAAATCTCTCCTTTGTGTGATGCTAATCTCTAGTGATTGGTCTGATAACCCGGTCTGTTGAGATTGGTCTATTTGTGCTGTGTGTGTTGGAAACAAAATGCCCATCACATCAAATTAAGACAGTGTTGAAGCACAAGCTGCTACGGTACTTAATATTTAGTAATTATTCATTTGTAATTAATAAGTAGTAAATATTAGACTCTAAATAAAATATACTAAAATATACTAACTAATAATATAAATTTCATAATCTACTATGAAATTGATTCATCACATTTATATTAAGCCTCAAAAGTCTTTCCTTTTAAAAAGCTTGGGCATAATATCATCCATTAGTGTTGACGGTAATATACATTCACTGACCACTATATTAAGTACACCTACGCAACAGCTAGTTAAAGTAAATCTAACAAGCCAAATGGCAGCAACTCGATGCTTTTAGGCATGAAGACGTGGTCAAGATGTTCAAACCAAGCTTCAGAATGCAAAAGAAATATGATATCAAGGGATGGTTCATTCAAAAATAAATATTTTGTCATTTAATCACATTCAATTTGTTGCAAACTTTTGAGTTTCTTTCTTCTTTGAACACAAAACAAACAGTTCTGAAGAATGTTGGAAACCAGCAGCCATTGACACCCATAGTGGGAAAAACAAATACTATGAAAGACGGTTTTATAAAACATTCTTCACTACGTTTTCCTTTGAGTTCAACTAAAGAAAAAAACTCAAAGAGCTTTGAAACAAGTGAAGGAAGAGTATTTAGAGATGTTTCTATACAAAGACACAAAATAGATGCGAAACTGGAACATAGCATAAAGCATTTGCGAATGTTTACATCCAATGAATCAAAGAGAACAAAATGACCACTTCCTGAAAAACTGGTGCCAAATATCTAAAGAAAAATGTAATTTGCACGAGTATGAGAAGCCACTGTGGGCATTTTTTCTTATAATAAATTCCTTGAAATTTACAAAATGCTATGAAGCGGTGTGGGTGACTTTTGGGGGTGCAAAACCACTCTTTTGGAGAGAAGCCACTCAAGACAGTTCTGGGAGGTAATAATACTAAACTACTTTGATGACTTAGGTTAAGGGGCTTTAGAATGTAAAAAATACTATTTTAGATATTTTACAATGTGGTCAGTCTTCCTGGTTTGAACATTATGCCATCTAGTCGTTTCCGTTTTTAATCATCACAAGATCTGTTTGTGTTTTTTGATGCACATGCTGAAATTCATCAACTAAATGTGTTTTCGTCGTAGTTTATACATATTTATTGTAATCAAATAAAAAGTTGATCCTATCAGTTGTGCAATTACATTTTTTACACATCTTGGCATTTGCATTAGGAAGTTTTTTTAAAGCAATGTTCCAATAATGCCAATAATGACAGAATTAATCATTTTTGTGAATTATGCCTTTAAGTAACTCTGAACATGATTGATGATGAAACCTACAGGTAACAGAGTTAAACACATGTTCATGTGTGAGACAAAAAGAAAAAAAACAAGACAGACAGACTTAAAGGTCAAAGGAAAGGAGGAAATGCTTTTGCAACATTCCTTGCTCTTATTTTAGTCACAGCAACAACCTTCTCCACTTTTGCACAATTTGCTTTCCTCTTTCTCACCAAACATACCCAGCGAATCACTAAAATACATTCAAATCTCCATTAAATGTCCATTGTGTTTGCTTTTGCGGACAGCGTTATTCAGCAACTTTCTCGATTTGTCAGCAAAGACTTTTGGTAAATGTGAGATGGTTTAAAGCCACTGTCAATGCATCTAGCAGGAGCAGTACTCTGAACTAAACCCCAGCCTGTGCTGTATCTGTCTTTCGGTCCTCTTTTCTCTCCATTCCTCAGGTCTCTCTTTCTCTCTCCAAGGATCATTAGCACTGTGAGAGACAGCTGAGAGGCCTGCAGCTCGACTCCCTTCCCCTTCCTTCCTGTTCACACACACACACACTCTCTCTCTCTCTCTCTCTCTCTCTCTCTACTGGTGTTACAGGAGGACTTTGGCCATTCGCAGGACCTCAGTGTATTTCAGCAGTAAATATGCAAGCCATTTATGTATTTTAAAAAAAGAAAATGTAAGATGCTTTTATTATTTGATTACGCAGTTTGGAAACTCATTATATATACTTTTGTCCCACAATATCACACACAAAGTCTACAAATATATATTTATTTATATACATATTTTAGTATCTACAAGAAGATGATTGTGCCGTCTTTGTTGCAGCTCACCTCTCATACCTCACCATTTGAATAACTTTGGAATAACCCTACTGGATTCTTTAGAGTTTAGAATACTATTTGTTTCATAAAGCTGACATTAAGATACATTGAGTATATTATAATAAGTACATAGAGCAATAATGATAAAATTGTATGTTAACATAAAAGGTATGAATTTATATTTGCCTCATGATTCGATTCAATAACAATTTAGAGTCTAATGATCTGATCAATTCAATTATCAATGCATCACCATGTATCTAAAAATATTGCTGTAATAATAACTGCAATAAAGATTTTTATTATTCTTTTTTTTAATTTAAGATCCAAAGAACGAACAGTAAAACAATTAAAGGTAATGACTGAAATGGGTTTGTTTTTATTGTTAGATATTAATTTAAAAGGATGTATACATATTAATTTACTATTTTGTATTATGGCAGTTAATTACTTTTAAAAAAGTTATTTTGTTTTATGCATCAGTGTTAAATAGTTCACATCTCCATAACAATGCATCATAAAATTATGATATTTCGCAGCTTTAGTTGCATTAACATTAATTTTATTTACATAATTAATACAAGTAACTATATTTTAATTAAAAAAATGATATTAAAATACATGGACTGATTCTAAAACTGTGGAAATCAGATTCTTTTCCTTAATTTAAGACATGGTTAACTTATCTCACTCAAATATTGCACATGGAAAGAGTCCGTTATGGAGTTATTGATAATCTTGGTAGGTTTTACAATATAAGGCAACCATTTCTTGATCACCTGGACCAATATAATGCGGACTCTGAGCAGCAGTAACTAAATTTTTTAATTATTTTAATTATTTTATAAATATTTTAATTATTATTATTATTACCTATATTTTCTTTGTATAATTATACTTATTTCGTGCATTTTTTATTGTTGTTGTGTTACTTGGTAATTATTGAAAAATTTTAAACTAATAAAAACACTTGTTAAAAAACACATGGATTTAAACCCAGTTAGCAAGGTTTAAATAACTTTATAGGCACCAGAAATGTTTTTTTTTCAACTTTACTTTTTAAAGTACAGTAATGAAATATATTTATACTTATTATATGCATATACTGTAATAAGTATGTAACAATTTAACTTAAAAAAATCTATATTTTTATCTGATTTTTCATACACTGAAAAAAGTATTAATTGCAAATTGTTGCAAAAAATATATATAGGCAGTATTTAAACAAATAAACTAGTTTGAACATCACTTTATTTTACTTGCTTGTTTAAATTCAGCCCTTATAAATAGTTTGCAACCATTTTACTTAAATGTACTAAATCCAGTGAAAGTTATTTACCCTTTAAATTAATAGTTAAGTCATTATTTATTGTTGTTTTAAACATGTATTGACTTTATTTTTCTTATGTGAAAGACAAAATATATTTTAAACTGTTTTTGCACATAGCTCAGTCGGCTACAAAACAAATTTAAACAGCGCCTTTATTTTGTTAAAAATATCTTTTGTGCACCTCATACAAAAAAAGGTCAAATGGGTTCAAACTGCTTCTTTCAGTACAGCTTAAGTCACTTCCCTTTAACACAGCCTTACTGCTAAACCAGCCATGTGATCCAGGACTAGTGCGCAGATCGGTAAACACACACACACACACACACACACACACACACACACACACACACACACTTCAAGGGTCACATCACTTCGAGGGTCACAGAAGTAGAGCAGAAAGCTAGTTCAAGGGCAGTTTCCAAAAATGACATGTTCGGCCGTTTGTTTTGAATCTGTGTCAGTTTTCCTTCTGCCATCGGTGCATGCAAGCAAACACAGACTTGGAAGAGAGAAAGAGGTGAGTTTGAAGGAAGGTGAAAGAGAAAACAAAGGATTAACTGTGATGACATCCTCTTCTGGGCTTCAATGCCTCTTTTGTTTTACTGCATCGAGGCGTGAGTGACTTTATTTCCCCGCAGGCGCTTTACAATCTTCAAATATTCAAATCACAACTTCTGGAATGATAAATTATGACCGATTATGCAATCGCTGGTCATGTGACAGATTTGTTCAATCATAGATCTCTAATTAATTTACATTACCTGGGAGGCTGATAGGAGTGGAACTGTGATAAATGTTTATACTAGCAGACAAAAGGCTGGGCTCACATTTATACAACAACAGTAAAGTGATCAAAACTATGATGAAGCACAAGTTAAAGTATGGGAGGTATACGGTGGCAAAACATATTATACTGTTTATCTTCTTCTAAGTAGACATCCACCGTCTAGATCACAATTCTGAACACTTTAAATATAATACTTTATTTTATTCTATAAGAGTCAGATAACATTTCCAAAATTAAAACAGAAATATTGTCATTAAAAGTGATATTTTCTCCTTTAAGGGGCGACGTGATGGCGCAGTGGGTAGCACGTTCACCTCACATCAAGAAGGTCGCTGGTTCGAGCCTCGGCTGGGTCAGTTGGCATTTCTGTGTGGAGTTTGCATGTTCTCCCCGTATTCGCGTGGGTTTCCTCCGGGTGCTCCAGTTTTCCACACAGTCCAAAGACGTGGTATATGTGAATTGGATATGGTAAAATTGACCGTGGTGTATGAGTGTGTGTGTCAATGAGTGTGGATGTTTCCCAGTGATGGGTTGCGGCTGCGTAAAGCATATGCTGGATAAGTTGGCGGTTCTGCTGGCGCTGGCGACCTCAGCTTAATAAAGGGACTAAGCCGAAAAGAAAATGAATGAATGAATTCTATCCTTTAAATTGAAAAACTGGTCAGAATATTACATGTTTTCATTAGTTGTTGTAGAGTTTCTCAACCAACTATAAAATAATTGTTCTGAAGTTACAACATTAAATTTATGTTGTCTAAAAAAGAATATAAACAATCTGAAAACATGGCACTGTATATTTACATATCATTCAGGCCTCAACAATAAGGACTGACCAATAGCCCTGGGCCAGCGTGAAAGACGATTAGGACAGTAGACAGGATTGTTATTGGCCCGATCAAAGTTTAATTTGCCTGTGACTATTTGTCCATTGTCTGCAAATACGGTCTTCTTGTCGAGAAACAATTTGTGCTTTTCATTAATTAATTTCCTTATTTTTTTCTTCGGCTTAAGCCTTTAATGCAAACTTCTCTATTATGTCGTAAACACCATATTGGTTTTCGATTTCTCTTATCTGATTAGATTCCATAACCTGGTAACAACCAGTACAGAGACGGAAACATTGAGGCAACATCAATTTATGCAAACATTTACATGGGTACAACACAACAACAAAAAAAAATGAAGTGATGTTTTACACAGTTTGGCAAGTCAGCCACTATTTGTTAAACAATTCAGAACCGTAATAAAATACCTGCACATTTTTGTTTTAAAAAGACGTTATTTTTAAAATGTTATTTGAAATTTGTGGCTAAGAATTTTTTTTCTGGTGGGGCCAGTGAAAATTTTGGCAGGGCAAGTAAAAACCTGAACCACTGGCCTGATTGGGCCAGTAGAAAAAATCCTTAGCGTTGAACCCTGTTATTGTTCATATAATATTTATATATACATTAAAATAAGAGCATAAAAAATACCAACTATACAAATTTAAAATATCACTAAAAATACAATAGTGAAGTAAACAATGATAATATTAAATTATAGATTTTATTACTGTAAAATATAAAAATAATAAATATTAAATTCAATATAAATATGAAAATTATTAAATCTGTCCAATTATACACTTATCTATTTTCAATATATTCATACTGAATTAAAATGTACTAAAAAAGGTATTACTGAAAAGTAAAGGTAAAAATTAAGCCAAAAATATATAAAAAAGGTTAAAAGATAAAAGCATGAAGTAAAACATAAAATATAAAGTACACTGTAAAACCCAACAGTCAACTTTATCAAATGAAATGAGTGTAGTTAACCCAAATTTACTGAAAGTTAATTCTACTCATTTTAAAAGAGTTTTGAACTCAGTGTTGAAGGTAATGAGTTAATTAAAAAACTTATGGATATATGGAGTAAGTTCACAGTACTCATATAGATTAGTTTTTTATCTCTAATGGTTTGTTGCAATCGGTTTCCTCAAACGGTTTGAGTTGCCTTAACTTACTGGGTTTTACAGTACTCAGTTGGTTTAAGTTCTCTTCAGTTATTGGGTTTTACTGTGCTCAAATTACTTTGTTTACTCAAATGGATTAAGTTCATAGTACTCATTAGGATTAGTTTTTGAACTTAAATGGTTTGTTTCAATCGGTTTCCTCAAACGGCTTGAGTTACACTAACTTTTTGGGTTTTACAGTGTATAAGTTTCCATTTATAAACATGAGCATTTTATTAATATGGTATTATCACAATTGGACAAAAATGACAACTTTGCCCCATAAAAATAAAAATCCTACAAACTTCTCTCATTTACGATATAACATCTCAACTATTTACATTTGCTTTAGTTTGTTACTCTGCCATAAACAAACCTGCAGTTCTTTCTGCAACACTGAGAATCCAATTCAAGCAAACACGCATTTACGATTGCAACACAATAAAGAACAAAAAGTGCTCACACAGTACAGCGCTTTATGCCATGTAAAAAAGAATTCTTCACACAAGAACTGTACGAGCCTTTCAGGTAGATCCCGCCCGTAATAATACAACTATTCATAACCAGCCACACATACACACACACACACTGACTCTACAGCTCCAGGAGTCATTGGTTTAGAAGGGTGCCTGTTTTTAAAAGCCTATTTTTATTTTTGGAGCTGCTGAAAGTTTAAATAGTCCCCTTTACCCACCACAACACACACATACAGACACAGGGTTTTTCTGTATGAAACACAGACGTACTCTGTTTAAAGCAGGTGGTTTGAATTAGGCAGAGACAGGCTGTCATACGGTGACACTTGCTCACACACACTTACACTGAACGAGAAAGAGTGTGTGTGTGTGTGTGTGTGTGTGTGTGTGTGTGTGTGTGTGTGTG